>JASAMY010003389.1:0-22193 GCA_030248085.1 Paralinhomoeus sp. GSCO2_6 | reverse complement strand
CAGCACATACATAAATAAAGATCATGTCTCGACACGTTCTGTCTCGAGACGCGTCTCAAGACGCTGAGCGTCTCAAACGTCTCCCACGCTATAAGATAGGAAGGCGACGCGGAGCGCGTCTCATTAGATAGCCAATGAGCGAAAGACGCGACAGCGGGATGGGGAGGGAGGGATGGGTGTAGCAGTAGTGCGCGTCATTTGGTGTTTTGCTTGTGAGCGTCGTTTATTGCGTTGCGATTATGGATCAGTCGCCGTTGAACCAAAGGACAGATTTGTTAGTCGAATTTATTGAAGACCGAACAAGCCCTGTCGTATGGCTGTCCACTAGAGATGAGCATGGGTCGGGCCTGGGCCTGATTTTCCAGGGGCGGGCCGGGCCTGCCTCGTTTTTGGGCGAAAATTCAATAGAAATTTGCGGGCCTGGACCGGATTTTTGCCGACTTGGCCGGGCCGGGATTTCCAGGCCCATGCTCATCTCTACTGTCCACGAACGCAAATCGACGAGTCGCCATGACCCTGATGCGTGCAGGAAAAGATCGCTGCCGGTGTCGGCATATTTCGAGAGTCTGGTGAGGCGAGTTCTTTTGCATTGCCATATAATTTCCATTTGAAGTGAATGCAGTTCCAATCGCTGCGATTTAGGCGCGGCGCGGGCGTTGTTTACCGGACGCGCATGCTGGCCGTCGACTGACGGTGTTGCCCCCTGGAGCATCGCGCCATGCAGTGCTGCCATGGTTTTTTCTTGCTCACGAAAGCACCCCAGCCGAGCAAGGCCGGTACAGACGCTGAGAGCAGCGACGATGCCGACTCACCTGCTTTGCTGCTTTAAAACATGGTATTCTTTGAAATGTTAAACAATTAAACTTGTACTTTGTTAATCAACTTCATTCTTTTGTGTCAATCAGTTAAACTTGCATTTGCGTGTGTGCAGTCATTATTACTTTGTTTTCACGTCTACTCATAGGTTCAACTGCGAGAGAGGAGCTGCTCGTCGTACGCAGAGAGCACCGCTCCAACGAAAACGGTGAAGACGAAGAAATGTGCTCAATAAGGGAAAAGCGACACCGATCTTGAAAAAATAAAAGAATGGTGGTTGTTATGTTTTGTGTCGACGTTTTGCAATGTCAGTATTTGTATATTGTCTCGCTCGTATGTTAGCTGTGAGCCTGTGAGTGTTGTATGAGGCTAAGGTTTGTGCGTCCACATCGTTTGGCCTTGTGTCTTAAAGCGAATTTAAACCAATATCACAATAAAAAATCGCAACAACAGCAGTGCACCCCAAATAGCAATGAGTCGCTTAACAAAAGTTCTAATTTGGAACATTTCAAAGCCAAGGTGCAGTATATAGGCAGATTCCTCCGAACGAAACAAAATTTTCCACGCAAAAGCGTCAGGATACTTCACACACACGGCAGACTCACACACAAGCAAAGACGCCCACAAGCTAATTACGCAGACCCGTTGTTCCTTCCAAACGTTGCTCTCATTGGCTATCCAGCGGGCCACGCCTTCCTATGTTTTAGCGTGTGAGACGTTTGAGACGCTCAACGTCTCGAGACGCGTCTCGAGACGGCGATTGACGTTTATTTATGAATTGACGGTACGGGACCGCTTCTAGTTGCTCATTACCAAGGGAGTAGCCTGCTTTCGGATTGCTCCGTATTCCCAAGTGGAGAATATTGCACTTCTGAACAGCTAATTGCAACTGATTGTCTGCGGCCCACTGAGAGACGGAATTCAGCGCATTTTGCAATGACTGACGCGCATCAGAACTTTTGCATCTGAAATAGAGCTTGCAATCGTCTGCAAACAGCTTGAGACTGGCTTGCGTCACAGTATCAGGGATGTCATTGATGTATAGCAGAAAGAGCGTTGGACCCAAGACGCTGCCTTGGGGCACGCCGCTTAACACAGGGGAGAACTCGGAGTACGTATCGTTGAGCCGCACGCGTTGTTGCCGATTTGATAGCCACGCCTTAAGCCAATTCACTGTACGTTCCCCCAAGCCATAACACCGTAATTTTGTGAGCAGTTTGGGATGGCTGACGGTATCAAAGGCTTTCGCGATGTCTAGATAAGCAACGTCCACAGGTTCACCAACATCGAGGTCTTGCGTCCACTCGTTCATGCATTCCAATAGCTGGGTTACAGTACTGTGCATAGAGAGAAACCCGTGCTGCTTGGTGGTAATAAGCTGCTCGGTGCAAAGAAAATTTGATAGATGGCGTTTAAATATCTTTTCCATGACTCTGCACACGGTGCTCGTGATACTAATTGGGCGATAGTTAACTGGCTTCGATTTACTTCCCTTCTTGAACACAGGCGTTACATTTGCGCAGAGCCAATCGTTTGGAATTTCGCCAGCAGCAAACGAGAATCTGAACAGGCGGGACAGTGGGTCAGCCAAAACAAGCGCCAGGTTTTTGAGAAAGATTTGAGGAATGCCATCAGAACCAGACGAGAACTTGGAAGGCAGTCTTTGCAAGACAGCGTAAACAAAGTGGGGCTCAAATACTGGTTCCTGCATTGTGTTGCGGGTGCGCGGCGTTACGGTAGTCGGACGTAGGTCATCAGACACAAACACAGAGGAGAATTGCTTGTTCAAGATTTCTGCCTTATCACTATCAGTGTACCGTAGCGTGCCATCATCAGCAGTTAGGGGGGCTACATTTGCTCGAGTCTTCATTCTAGACGAAACATAGCGCCAGAACTCCTTTGTGTTTCCCCTTTGGGCGATACGCTGCTCTCGCTGCAGATGCGCGTCGTGCACAGCCAGACGCGCTGCTTTATTAGCGGCTTTCCAACGGTGCAAATCAGCCGCGTCCCTGGTACGCTTGTACTTTCTGTGAAGGCGCTTCTGCTTGGTCACCAGTTTTTGAACGTTTTTGCTTAGATAGGGGGCTTCCCTATTGGTTGTGCGCAGCGGAACAAAAGTTTCTATAGCTTCCGAAATGGCTTCCTTAAAAAGTGTCCACATCTGCTCAATGTTCGTGCATGCGGCAAAGTTTGCAGCCCAGTCTATAGGAGATAAGAATTCCTGTATGGAGTCGTAGTCTGCGAGATGAAATGCGTGGTGCACGCGCTCGGCGGCCTTGCGCATCAGTGAGCTATTGATCTCAAACGTGACTGCCATATGGTCGGAAGGGATGCAAGGCGGCTCTACAGCGACCGAATGCACTGCGTCCTGATGGTTAGACAAGATTAGGTCAAGGATATTTTCGCCCCGGGTGGGAGTGGCCACATGCTGGGTCAGACCCAAGTTGTTGATCTGATGAAACAGCGCTCTCTCAGCAGGGCGTGCGCGTGCACTCTGCGTGAAACTAGACCAGTCAGCGCAGGGCAGATTGAAGTCGCCAACAATCGCCGCAGGGTGCCTAACAGAGAGAACTCTGTCCAAGAAATCAGAGAGTGGGCTAGAATCATCTGAGGATGGAGGGCGGTATACGCATGCAATACGCATTGTGCCATTCGGTAGGTGGAGATCCACAGCGAGACCTTCGAATTGAGGGGAGGAAAAACTTATACAGCATTCTGTAGAGCGAATTGAATTAGGAACGCATATCATACAGCCACCTCCTTGTCGCCCAATACGGTCAGCGCGATAAATTTGATGAGAGGTTGAGAACAAGGATGAGGGGAAAGTGCCGTCTAACCACGTTTCGCACACGCAGGCAACAGAGTCGGGCAACTCCAAATTGAGAAACGCAGCAAATTCATCAAACTTGCGCTTGTACGTGAGAGATTGCGCGTTTAGCGAGAGAATGCGTAGCTTACCGCGCGCAAGGATGCCGATAGGCGACGTCTGCGGATCAGCGGACGGCGCGGAGACGCGCAGGGACGGCGGGCTTAGTTTACCTGGCGTGGCGAGGACTGCGGCGGGCGCCTGCGCTTGGCGTCGCGCTCGGACCGCAACAGGACTTCGTCGCGCCAGATGACGACGTCCTCGCCCAACTCCTTGCGGCGACGTCGCTCGGCGTTGAGCTGTCGCTGTCGGTCCTGCTCGGCGTCCGTGAGATCCGGCCTCACGAAGAAGGGCAGCCGGGCTGGCATCGCTCCTGGAGCGGGCGCCGCCTGCTGACTTTCCAGCAAGCCGCGCAGCTGCGTGAGAAAGGTGCGCCGCGCGTCGAGGTTGTCAAAGACAACTTTGACGATGCGCGGGCGCCCGTCAGCGTGCGTGTGCGTCAGTGTGCGTGGTGACTGCTGCGTAGTCGTTTAGAGTAACTGGAAAGCGTTTCCAAGGCTGAGGCGACTCACGTCAACGATGAACCAATGGAGCGAAAAGACTCTCTTGAACTGTACCGTGCAGCTGCCGCCGAGCGACGTCTTCCCACTTTGTTTCTTCACAAATTACTCACGGAATGACGCCGCGGCGGCGGTGGCGGTGGCGGGGGGGGGAACGACTCGACTCATTCCATTGACGATCGCTTCAGGCGCAGCGCCGCTTGCGTCGGCGCCTTCGTGTCGGAGAAATGTTGTCGTCTCTGCGCCGCGCGAGCAGCGGCGCGAGTCGGCGGCGCGCGCACGCGACACCGGCCTACATACCAGCCACATTTGTCGATTAAATTACCGCCGTATGCACTTCAATGCAGACTTTGATACGCAGCGACAGACAGGCGCTGTGTCGAGGAGTGGAGAGCAGCGGCGCGAGCGCGGCCGGCCTATACATACATACATACTATACATACCAGGCATAGGGAGGCACGCAGACTTTGCTACACAGCAAAAATCAGGTGCTGAGGCGAGCAGTGGATTTAAGGATGGAGCCTCATTTACAGTTGTACTTGTCCATGTCGTAGTATCTGTGATAGTGCTGCCCCGATTCCATTTAAATGCATGCATGTTGGGGTTGTGCATGGCAAACGCAGTCGCGTAGTCTATATTGACGCTGGTGTTCTTCAGCTGCTCAAGCAGCTGGGGTGGGGACTGGCGACGCGACTTGCGCTGCGGTGGTCGCGATTCATCAGACGTCGACGTCGACCGCTTCGAAGGGACGAGAGCTCGTTTCCTCTGTTCCATTTTCTTTGAAATTTGAAATGATTGCACACGAAAAGTTCCTAGGTATGTGTGCACTCTCTGTCGCTTTTCGAACGTGTTTTTGTGACTTTGTGACTGTTTTTCACTGCGTAGGAAATCTGCATACCTCCCTATGGCTGGTAGTAGGCCGGCGTCGCGCTCGCGCGCCGCCGCTCTCCACTCCTCGACACAGCGCCTGTCTGTCGCTGCGTGGCAAAGTCTGCATTGAAGTGCATACCTACGGCGGTAATTTAATTGACAAATGTGGCTGGTATGTAGGCCAGTGTCGCGTGCGCGCGCCGCCGCGGCGCAGAGACGACAACAATTCTCCGACACGAAGGCGCCGACGCAAGCGGCGCTGTGCGCCTGAAGCGATTGTCGATGGAATGAGGAAGTCGAGTCGTCCCCCGCCATCGCCACCGCCGCCGCGGCGTCATTCCGTCAGTAATTTGTGAAGAAACACAGTGGAGAGACGTCACTCGGCGCCAGCTGCACAGCACTGCTCAAGAGAGTCTTCTCGGTTGGTTCATCGTTGACGTGAGTCGTCTCAGCCTTGGAAACGCTTTTCAGTTACTCTAAAAGACTACGCAGCCGTCACCGCCATACATGTAACTGGGGGGGGGGGGTTACCCACCCCCAGCCAGAATTTTACCCCTACCCAACCCCCCCCCCCCCAGACTCCCCCCCCCCCCAGAATTTTCCTGAAGTTTTTCAACTTGTCTCCAATTGTACAAAGTAGTGTACTTTTCGCCTTTTTCAGTGTATTTTGGCCTTAAAACAGCTAAATAACGCTATTTCTAGCCTATTTTAACGCATGTTTGACCGGTTTTTGACCAAAAAGTGCCTATTTAGACACTATTTAGGTACACTTTTTAACCCTCTGACACCCCCTCCCCTTTCATTTTTGCTTACCCCCCCCCCCCACACCCCCCAGAATGGTCTCCGACCCTCCCCCCCACTTCAAAAACCCGGTTACATGTATGGTCACCACGCACACTAGTGTGACGCCAGCAGACTTCCTGCATCGAACAATGGAGCCTATTTACACGAGTAGTCCAGGGATACCCTATGACCGTTTCCCCAATCTTTCACCAGTTGATCGTTTCAGTCACAGTTTGGACGCTCAAGGAAGGTTCTATTCAGAAGAGAAAGTCGCTCGCGTCCACAGCCACTGGCAACATGACGAGCGCGATGCAGAAGGCGCAGATGGCACTGACCGCTGGCAGACTCCCTGGAGGGAACGCTGTGGTAGTGTTCAACGCCATCTAATGGCCGTCCCATAGCCGACTGGCCGTCCTTGAAACAGACTTGCACGCACCCATCCACGAAGCAGTTCTTGTGATCATTCGAGTAATGCACAGTGGTGACACCTGATCAGCAATGGTGATAGCAATAATGGCAGAGTAAGGACAACAAGGCACGAATTTCCATTGTACATGTAGGTACACAGGTAGCACACACACACACACACACGCACACAGCAGTGCTTGACGATTATGATGTTCATGTTGCATGAATAGTATAGAAAGATGAGAACCCATTTGAATTACTTCAATTCTTCGCCATCTGCCCCTGCTGCTGCTACCTGTGTCACCACACTATTACAGCGCCGCAGAGAGAGTTCCGGCCCGTACGTAATGGGTCTGCCCCCCCCCCACCCCCACATGACTTCCAATCGAATTTGCAAGACACAATTTTGCACCGTATCACATACGACACCGCTACACAAGCTGGTTCCGTTTGCTCAATTCTGACGTGTACCGTATTTGCTATGCAATCTTGCCATGTTGTAGACGCATCAATCCATCTGCTACAGCTCATTCTGTTGCAATGAGTTATTTGGGTGCAGTTTTCCACTATCCCCACCCCTAGTGGCAGCTGCACAACAAGTTTCCCACTATCCCCATCCCAGTGGTAGCTGCACATCCAAGTTTCAATTCAATCCATCTGTTTTAGTTGAAGTTTTGATTCATTTCTTCCACCATTGTGTTGCAATGAGTTATTTTGGTGCAGTTTCTGCATGCAAACAGGCACCAGCAACATGACGAGCGCGATGCAGAAGGCGCAGATGGCACTGACCGCTGGCACACTCTCCGGGGGGATCGGTGTGAACTTGGCATGTGTAGGCGACCCATGATGTCAATTTTGTGTACCAAAGGTTTAGTCTCTAGGTCTTTTCAATCTCAAGATATGGCCGATTTTATCCGTTCTTTTTTGGACAGTCGTTTTTTGGGTGGTTTCCACAAAGAGTAAATCTCGAAGAAGTGCCCAATTAACCCCCATTTTTTTTTGATTTCCTTGAACAGTTTCTTGTGGCAAGTCTATGCAAAGTCACTGAACCTAAAACTTTATTACCGATAATGAGTTATTAGCAATTTAAAATTTTTGGCCAAAAAGTTTGTCCTTAATAGGCGATCTAACGGCTCATCACAGAGCTTTGCTATAAAGGGCAAAGTTGTTCGCCATGACCTGGAATAGACCCCTTTTGACAATTGGACCAAATTGAACGCACCAAAATGCCTCTCCCCATTATGCCGTTAACAAACATTGGCGATATTTCGGTGTGGTTACGTAGGATGGCCTAAACATCAATAATAAAGTTGATCGCCCTTCGATGTAGAACATTTCATTCCTTGAAGTCCACTCGATCCGACGCACCAATATATTTTTACTTCCGGGATAATCGATAAATATCGATATGGGTAGGTCGGATCACTCTCCTCCAGCTCCAAGTGGTCAGCGGTCGGCGACGTCTTCAAAGTATACATTTTTATGCACCCACGTCGATCTGTCAAGCACAACCGCTAATTTACCTTGCCACGGGCCGTCCTGTGCACGTGCATTTGTTGCGGGGCGTGTGGCGTCGAGCTCTTCAACATGGACGGTATCACAGACATGTCCTTGTGGCTCCCATCCCAGCCGTCGTCACTGCAGGTATGCCAACAACAATGCGTGCACAGATCTTCCGTTCTCAGAAGTGCTTGAACGCCTACTTCGACCCTGAGGCGCGCACCGACGACACCTGCCCCAGCTGCACCGCCAGCGACCGCCGCACCAGCCAGCTGAGCCTGGGAGTGCCGCCGCAGTGCCTAACCGTCCACCTCGGTGTCATTCAACAGTGTCATTGAACGATTCCCTGTATGCCAATCGGACGCGTTGCTTTGTCACTGAATTGTAGGTTCGACGCGAACTCGAACAAGGTGAGCGCTGCGGTGGACGTGCCCAAGCAGTTGGACGTCGCGCCCTTTGTCAACACCGCTGTCGCGCAGCAAGGGCCACTGCTTACCAAGTACCGACTGCGAAGCGTCGTCGTGAGTGCTCGCTCAGTTCGCGTTGAGTGACATTCAACCACAGCTGCTGGTTTGTTGTGTAGTACCACTGGGGGGCGAGCGTCGACAGCGGCCACTACACAGCGGACTGCTTGGTCGACGAGCTGGGCTCCTGGTGGCGGTTCAGCGACAGCGGCGTCGTGTACCTCGTAGGGATGAGCATGGGGCGGGCCGGGCCCAGCCCGGCCCGGCCCGGCGAGTGCCGGCGGCGAGTCGGTGCCGAGGTACTACCTCGGCACCGATTGGGCCTCCGTCGACAGTCAGGATGCATACCTGCTGCTCTACGACCGACAGACGTGACGTGACAATTGATCTCACTGCCCTCAGCGCCTCTTTCGCGTTGCGCTAGCTTCTCGTTTCCCTTTGCGCTTTCCGTCAATTGCCCGTGTGACATTTGGCGTGCTTCGACACCACTCGAACAAGTCGTCCGCTCAACGCCAAACAACAGTCAATAAAGGCTTGTGCGCCGCATACATCCAACGCCACCGGCCGAGCAATTTTGTATGTTTCTAGGTAACTTGTTACCTATTCGCAGGTTGTATTGTACCCATGTTCGAATTGGGGAGTACAGTACTGCCAGTTGAAACTCGTTCATTCCCAGTTGAAACTCGCTAACGCACGGCGCTGTGTTGGTTCCGTATTTTAGTAAACGCCATTGTACCGTTTCAGTTTTGGATTCGGCTTGTACGCCCAGCCCATAGTTGCGCACGAAGCGGGAAAACCCGGTTCAGGGGAACCGCCAGGGGAACCGCCAGGGGAACGCCTCATTTTGGTGCGCACTTTTCAACTGGCTCCCCCGTGTATACATACAGGGATTAGCGGATTTGTTGTTTCTTTTGCGGAAGGCGCATGACGAGTGGGTCTTCTGCGTTAGAGGGTACAAGTACGTCCACCCCTCTGTTGTCGATGGGCAGTTTCTGAAATGGATATTTATTCTGGAGAAGCGTTCGAGCGGCACGCTGAAGCGCTTGCGCGCCCTTCTTTCCTATTGGTATTTTTTCCTTAAAAAGCCACACCCGCACACACACACACCCACGCACGCACGCACGAAGTACTCCCTGTGTGTGGGTCTGTATGCAACCATTTCGTGTGAATTTGTGAACGTCTTTGTTGGTAACTACGACAGTGACGTGCCGTTGGAAGAGCTGCTCCCTGTGCCGTATGGAACGTCCGTGGAGCCCTTCTACCACACTCGACCGAGCGTCTTGTCCGAGATGCGCGAGAGGGCGACGCACGTGGGACACCGACTCGAGACGTGCCTTGCGTCTGCCGTGGATCAGTGGGAACTGGCCGCTGGACGACACGCGCTCTTCAACGCCGCCACCCACGGCGCGGCTGGTGAGAAGGCCGGAAAGCGCCGCTACGGCGGGGGCAACAACACCAAGTGCACCACCATCGCTCAGTCGGTCCCGCATCCTGCGTTGACAGTCGCTGTAAGTGGCGCTTGAATGGCGTGCAGAGCGGATTGCCGATGCGTCCTCTTTCTCTCAGGCTGTCCCCACTCCAAGAGCTGGATCCCTGGATGCGCCTTCGACCGTGGAACTGAACCGCCTGAAGACGGCCCAGCCGTTCCTTTTCTCTGAGCCGTGCCACAACGAGCACCCATTCCGCTTGATCCTTCTCAGCGAGGGGCGCCAGCTCGGCCACAAGCACAAGGAATGCGTTTCGTGCAAGGTTTGACACCATACCTATTGCACATTAGCTCTTTATCGGTGTGTGCGTGTGTGCACATTCGCTGCCGCTGCAGAACGCGTTGCCATGGTCGACGGTGGAGCCGGAAGACCTGGTGATCGCGCACCGCGAGCGCTTCTTCATCCCACCAGAGAAGCGGTACTCGGGCTCGAGCAACAGTCGCGACATCCCCCTGCACTGTCGCTACAGCTGCGTCCTGGCCCGCTATCCGTACTATAGCAACCAGATGTTGGACGCGTCTGCTGTGCAGGAGAATCTCAGCTTGTCACACCGCGAGAAAGTTCGATTAAATTTTGGCATGTTCCTCTGAGGTCGTAACATAAGTACCTGCACTAGTCGAGGACCTATGCGTATTTGTCGTCGTGGTTCATTTGTTGTTAAGCGTGTTGCGTGTTGAGTTCGGGCTTTGGTCAGCGTAGATGGTCTGTCAACATTATACACCACCTGTGATCCCCTACCTCCCCACTACCAAAAGCCAGCCTAAGCAAAGCCTACAACTAAACCTAAGGGTTGGGAAAGTGGGGAGCATACCTGTAACCGTGAATTGGACCTGGGGGGGGGAGGGTGAGGTGAAATCTAGAATGGGGCTCTGGGAAGGAAAAATAGGCAATTATTTGGTCATTTTTAGTCAAAGAACACTGTAAAAACCCAGGAAAGTTTCCAAAAATTCTGGGGGGGGAGGGTTGGGGAGGGTGTGGGTAAGGTCAAACCCAGCACCTGGGGGGAGGGAACTCCTCCCCCAAAAAAACACCCCAGTTATAGGTATGGTGGGGAGGTGGGGGTCTCACAACGCAGTTTGCCCTTAAAAGTCGTTTTGGTGCGGATTTTCCCTGTATGTATACACGGGGGAGCCAGTTGAATAGTGCGCACCAAAATGAGGCGTTCCCCTGGCGGTTCCCCTGGCGGTTCCCCTGAACCGGGTTTTCCCCACGAAGCCTAATGCTCGGTATACAATTGTAACTTCATTGTTTCTGGCGATAGCTAAAACACACAGCCAAAAGTTCCGCATACTGTAGTATGACTGCAAGGTACAGTGGACGAGATATCGAAAAAAGTTTGTGTATGTGTATGTGTATGTATATACACAAACGATTTTTTTGTGTTTTGTGTATGTGTATTTTTTGTGTATATACGTATATTTTTTGGTTTGTGTATGTGTATTTTTTTGTGTATACCGTAGGTGCAAAACATTCGTAAATATTCGCAAGCAACAGCGGATTTGAATCACCAGGGAATCCGTAAATCCTCCGGTAGCGCCCAAGGTCACTATAGGTCCTGCCTGCCATTTACTCGAGTTGGACGAACTGTGGAGAAGTGCAATATGAGTTATAACCTCAGTGCTACCTTGTAGTCGTTTTAACATTACGAGCAATTGCACTCAGTAGGGTGTCTACATTCCTTCATCGTGCTAAAGTTCTCTTCGAAAACATATGCAGGATGGCAATTGCTTTCAGTGGCTGATGACTGAGGTGCTGGGAGCGAGGTAGTGGGCGCCTCTCAAGGGAAGTGTACGCGCATATTTGCATTACCTTTACCTCCATTAGAAGATAGAATAGTAATTACTTAGTTAAGATCATGCATGCCAGCGCCAATCTTTAGGCTTAGTCCTTAGTCCATACGCACGCACGCACGTACGCACGCACGCACGCACGCACGCACGCACGCACGCACGCACGCACGCACGCACGCACGCACGCACGCACGCACGCACGCACGCACGCACGCACGCATGCACGCACGCACGCACGCACGCACGCACGCACGCATGCACGCACGCACGAACGCAAGCACGCGCGCGCACGAACGCACGCGCGCACGCGATGACGCTGCAATGGCTTTGGGAATGACGATGATAGTGTTGCGTGGTTTCGGCACTCGGCAGACGTGCGCCCTCTGAGAAGCTGTGCATGACCATAGTGGAAAAAAAACAGAAGAACAAACAAACAATGAACAAATGAACATAGATTTACATGTAGAGTAGTTGCGCCAAGCCATCGATACGATTTTTGAAAAATATTATGCACGCACCTCTCAAAATTGCCATAAAAATACAGTAGAAATACACAAACTGTAAAATACACAAACTTTGTGTATTCCATCATGTTTGTGTATGTATACGTCTATTGGATTTTGCTTGTGTATGTATATGTGTATGTGTATATACGTATATAATACACAAAAAAATACACAAAAATTTTTTGTGTATGTATATACTCGTCCACCCTACTGCAAGGCAAGCAGCGTCCAGCGTCTATGTACAAGAGCGTTACACCACCTCGCTTGCACCCACGACATCCAGCTGCGCTTCGCAATCGTCATTCGAAATACGTTTAAAAACGCGCCTTTACCCTTTCTGGCACGGCGAATGTGTTTGTGCGAGAGCTCCGAGAAGTTGCTCCAAGAAGAGCCCATCGTGAGTCCTCACTCAGCTCGACAATCAGGCGCGGGTGCGCGTGCGCCCACATCAAGGACAACAAGGCAGCGCTAGTATTGCGTCATCCACCATCCACCAGTCTGAGGACGCAATTTTTATAGGCGCGGGCTATTGTGCCACTTGCCTCGCCCTTGCGACGTTCGTCCCTATCCCTTCAGCATCTATCTATGCGGACTCACCTAAGATGAGCGCACGCCCAACATGACCCCTCCGACTGACGCTGTAGCACAGCGCAGCATGCCTACAGTTAGTTGTAGCGTGAGAAGAAAAGATTATTTGAATTCCGAGTGACCTTCCGGAGGTGTTCGGGAGATTCCGCGATTTTCTCAAATCGATACCACGCAAGCGTATTGGCTGTGTTGGTTGTGTATTTTAATCAACGCCATTGTACCGTTTCAGTTTTGGATTCGCATTGTACGCGAAGTCGATAGTTGCGCACGAATTTTTTCGTTGAGTGTTCGTTCGCGTCACTTTGTTTTTGCTCTGAAAATCAGAGTATTAAAATACTTACCAATTGTTAGAATTGCGCCCATTTTTGAATTAAAGTTTAGTTCGAAAAATGGCGGACGCCCGGCCCCGCAAGGTGATCCAACCGACGGCGGAGGACCTCTCAAATATCGGTAAACAATAATAAATTTAAATTAAATACAAATAAATACGATTAAAATTCAGAGTTTGAAACCTCGGAGGATGTGGACGTGCTGCCGACCTTTGATCAGATGGGCTTGCGGGAGGAGCTAGTGCGCGGCATCTACTCTTATGGTATTTTTGATTTTTTGAATTTTTAATTAAATCACAAAAATTATAAATTAAAATTGCAGGCTTTGAGAAGCCGTCGGCCATTCAGCAGCGCGCCATCCGACCCGTGTTGAAAGGTCGCGACGTCATCGCACAGTTGGTTTTTTTTTTAAATTCATTTGAAATTTATTCTGTTCATTAATTAAATTTGTTCAACGTTGAATGCATTCCTCCCCACAGGCGAGTGAATGAACCGTCAAGGAAAGCTCTTGTCATCAGGACGCGTTATCAATTATCATTTCTTTTTTCTTCCAAATTCGGCCACAACAACTCTTTGCACTACTGTCATGATGTCAGCACGCACGCACGCACACCGCTACACGACACACACGCGCAGGGCGCAGTCTGGGACGGGGAAGACGGCGACGTTTTCAATCGGAGTGCTCCAATCCATCGACAAGACCCTGCGGGAGACCCAGGCGCTCATTCTCTCGCCCACGCGCGAATTGGCCGTCCAGATTCAGAAGGTGATGCAGGCATATGGCAGTGGCGTACCGAGAACTGACTTGAGTTCGGGAATCGGAACTAGCCAGAAGATTAACCCGAAAAATGGTGTCTCCAGACGCAATTTTTGACTTCTAGCGCCAAGTTGTACGAATTTTAAAAGTTGTTTTTTTTTTGCCACTTCTTCACACTCTCAGTCTCAAGCAAGGCATTTGCGTCAAGTCAACGCCAAACGGTGGAGTCGCTTGCGCGTTCCTGGGTGCTTTGACATTTTTCTCCCCCATTCCCAAACCACCCAACTGGACTCGACTTGTGTTCTTGATTTATCGGGGTGGAGAGTCATGTACTGGCTTTTGCGTGTCTGCTGCCTGCATGCGATACCATATTTCAACTTCCGAGTGATCCGATCGCAGGTGATCCTCGCGCTGGGCGACTACATGAACGTGCAGTGCCACTCGTGCATCGGCGGCACCAACGTGGGCGAGGACATCCGCAAACTCGACTTCGGACAGCACATCGTCTCCGGCACGCCTGGGCGCGTGTTCGGTGCGTGTGCGTGCGTGTACGCGTGTGCGTGGGCGCACCAGTACGAAATTTGCGAACAGCGGGATGGCCACACGCACAATTTGTTCAAAGATAGAAGCCCTAAAGCGGTACATGATTTTGATGATGGAGAATTTTGAAATTTTGAAATTTGAAATTTTGTTGTAGATGTAGATCGAAGATGTAAAAGAAACGCATAAGGAGACCTCTCCCTCCAACCTTGCCGTTTCCACTTACCCCACGAAAACACTAAGGACAGACTATGTCTCATAAACCTTTCACTCCCCCCCCCCCTAAACTGATCCCCTGCGCAGACATGATCCGCCGGAAGAACCTGCGGACGCGCAGCATCAAGATGCTGGTGCTGGACGAGGCCGATGAGATGCTGAACAAGGGCTTCAAGGAGCAGATCTACGACGTCTACCGTTTCCTGCCCCCCGGCACGCAAGTGCGTGCGTGCGTGCGTGCGCGTGTGCGTCATGGATCACGGACCATGAAAAGCGCAGGTGGTACTGCTGTCGGCGACGCTGCCCCACGAAATCCTGGAGATGACATCGAAGTTCATGACCGACCCAATAAGGATTCTGGTCAAACGGTAGGTCTCCCACATACTTGTAACTGGGAAGGGAGTACCTCCCCCCACTATTTTTGCAACACCCAAACCCCCCAGAATTTTTGCAAGGGATTTTTCCAAGAAATGTATGCCCATTTTTGACCAAAAAGTACCATTTACGAAAAAAAATTTCCGGCTACCCCCCCCACTCTTTGCTCCAACCCGGTTACAGGTATGGTCTCTCAGCCTCCTATTTTTATATACCAAAAGAATTGTTTGAGTACGCCAAAGCGAAAATAAGTCTAAAATCGTTATGAATTTGGCATATAAAAGGAATTTTGTTGGATTTAAATTTGCAACAATGCTGCATGACGCGACGCAGTATATCGTAACTGCTCCCATAGTACCCCGACTGGAAGCTCTGTAGAATTTTACGTGATGCCCAGAAATTTCAGCCTAAAGCTTCTATTGGTAAAGCAAACTGTTCTTGTCGTATTTTTTTGCTCCTTTTTGTGGTTCACCGTAATAGGCATGTACTATGTTCATACGTAGTAGTCAGTAGCCATGTAGTGTGTGGCTTCGCGAACGCCGGTTTAACGTAGGTACCGCACTATTGTTGCCTATATATGAGGCGCGTATAACACTTCTTCTACCTGACCCCGGGATACTATATTGCTATTGGAGGATTTACGGTAGGATAGGAGCCTCTTGCCCAGCTGGCGGCTTGTTGCAGCGACGAGCTGACGCTGGAGGGCATCAAGCAGTTCTTCGTGGCGGTGGAGCGCGAGGAGTGGAAGTTCGACACGCTCTGCGACCTCTACGACACCCTGACCATCACCCAGGCGGTCATCTTCTGCAACACCAGGCGCAAGGTACACGACACCGCCTGTCTTGCCTCTGCCCCCTCTCCTCTGTCCGTCTCGGCAATCAATCACTCTGGGGGGGGGGGTAGGCACGGGTTGCCCCCCTGGCACAATTTTTGCCAACCCACCCTCGCCTTCCCATTACGTAGACGGGCCTCGTAGGGGAGGGGGGGGGGCTATCTACTTGGGTCCGGGGTGCCTGCCCCCCCCCCCTCCCCATAGATGGGTTCGTCGTCGTAGTGAGTTGGTGCATTCGCATTTCATCTCATGTACGTCCGTGTGTCACCAGCGCACGCACAGGTGGACTGGCTGGCGGAGAAGATGAAGGAAGCCAACTTCACGGTGTCCTCCATGCACGGCGACATGGAGCAGGCAGAGCGAGACCGCGTGGTCAAGGAGTTCCGCGCCGGCAACAGGTGGGGGTCATTTATAATCCCCCCCCCTGCTGGGTGGACCATTGGAGGGGGTTGCTTCACGGAACCATAGCTGGGCTAAGCCAGATTAGAACGGCACGTTGACCAGGAAAACTTAGTCGTGGTGAGCGCGAAATGCGGCCGCCTGCAAGGAAGGCTCACGAGTTTTTTGTTGTTTTTTGTTTTGGCCGAAGTTTTCGTTCGAATTTTTTTTTTGGGTGTGGCCGTTATGGGCGCCGGAACCGTAATAGTGTACATTCCATTGGTGGAATGTGACGCAATGCCTATAAGGAGCAGTTCCCAATGGCGAACTCGCAGCAGTGTGGCTGAGTTGGCTAGGTGCGCTCGCCCGGATTGCTAGGCACCCTTATGGGGTCGTGGGTTCGATTCCCACCGCTGCAAATTTGCGTTTTTCGCAAGGTATTTGCTCCGACATTCGACATGCGATGCCACTGCATTCAATCATACACCCCTTGCAGCCGGGTGCTGATCAGCACGGACGTGTGGGCCCGCGGGCTGGACGTGCCCCAGGTCTCGCTCGTCATCAACTACGACCTGCCCAACAACCGAGAGCTCTACATACACCGGTACGCTACCTCCCCCCCCCCCCCCGCCCCCCCCCCCCCCCCGAAGGAAGGACGCACGCACGCACGCGCAGACAGACAGCCAGACAACACTGTTGAAGCTGGGGTGGTGACAAGTACGGGCGTGTGGAAGCTGCATTTGAAGTGATTAAAATTCTGTGACTACAGATACCTATCGTAGTTCGGTTGAATCGGTTTTATGAATCGTTGGTAGGTTGTCCAGCCCCCCAGGATCGTGCTGACTGGCTCTCATCTCTCACTATCAGCGGTGTCAATGATGTGTATGACCAGAGAGAGGCGCCGCGATCATGGAAGCGACCCACGCACACACGAACAAGCGACGCGCTGACTCGGACTGTACGTAGGTACAACCCATGCGTGCAATTCCGTATAGCATCGGCCGTTCTGGTCGCTTCGGCCGCAAGGGCGTGGCGATCAACTTCGTCAAGTCGGACGATATTCGCATTCTGCGCGACATCGAGCAGTACTACTCGACCCAGATCGACGAGATGCCCATGAACGGTTCGGTTTTTTTAAATTGAATTTAATTTCATGTAAGAAGAATTTGTGATTGGAAGTGGGAACTGGAATGCGTTGAAGGAAGACTTGTTTCGAAACCATATATGGGAAAACGTACCGTGCATTCTTTAATAGTACCCCAGGGGACTGCATTTTCAACCCCCCTCGCCATGGGGCACTATTGGAGGGTTTACGGTATGTACGAATGCAACGACGAGAGAAGACTTGTGTCTGTGGACGCTTTGAATGTGCTAATGTGAATTCTAATTTTGATTTTAGTGGCCGACCTGATCTGAGAGGACGACGGCGCAATTCGGCGAAAATCGGAAGAAAAAAAAAGAAAATACACAAAAAAACAGTGACACTCGTCGATTTATTGATTTTCTGTTGCTGTTTGCGTAAGCTGTGTAAGCTCCATCCCCTCCCTTTGAACTGTTGACGTTTGTCGCGATCCCTATAGCAGGTAGCGCGAGTGCGTGCGTGCGTCCGTTCGTGCGTGGGTCGGTTGGTGTGAAGAGGACGGTTGAACCAAGACCACCACACACACACACGCACACACACACACACACACAATATGGCGTTTGTTGGTGTCGTTGTGTGCGTGCGTGTGGTAGGCAAGAGACCAATGAAAAAATCGATACTCCTCTGTCAGTGCTAGAGTGTGCGTGCGTTCGTGTACGTGTGTCGCTTGGTATAGACCACCGGCAGCATGGCTGTGTGTTGTCAAGGCCATTTGTTAGGCTTTGTACTGAGTGCAGTTACCCTGTGAGTTGTAAACTAAACTATAAAAAGAAAAGTGCGATTGTCAAGTTGTAGGTGCATGTAAGTAGTGCGCGCGTTTGTTAAAATCCGTCAAATCATTTCACCTATGTATGTATGACACTTTTCTAAGGGACACTAATTTGCGCGTCTCGTGTGTGGCGTCAACATTTTATTCATTGACTAGCGGGTAATTTCTAGCGCCTTATAAATGGGAGCCGCCTGTGGTGCAGCCTCTCAAAGGAAGACGGTCAATTCTTCGTTGGCTGCCGCCCCAAATTCCGAGATGGACATAGTCGAGAGGTGCTGGGACGTCATCCACGAAGGCAGAACCGACCCGGAAGGTCCAGAACCGGTGCAAACCGGTTCGGTGGTGGAACCGCCCACCAGGAGCGTGCGGATCTTCGTCTCGTCCACGTTCAACGACATGCAGTCCGAGAGAGACGTGCTCATGAAGAAGGTGACGTTTTTGCGTGAAAATGAGAATTTTGTAAGACGATGGGAATTGTTTGGCCGACTGCGCACTATTATATCTTTCTAGGCCAACGAATGAGTTTTGCTAGCTAGAAAAGACCCTGCAATTACCGTAGACCCGGGGCACTATAATTTCAACCTCGCGGTATATGGGGGACTATTGCTTGGGACACTATTATTGCAGAAGTTACGGTATCTTATCGAAACAATCGTTTTGAACAACCAAAATTAGGCGGAACTTCTTAGGCTTTCGTCGAGTTGCGCGACTGGTGCGCCAAGCGCGGCCTCAGCCTCGTCGACGTCGACCTCAGATGGGGCGTGCCTAAGGTCGCTAAGCCTTAGACTTTGTTTAAATTCATTATTTTTTGACTTTTTTTGTATTTTGCGATTTTAGGAAACGAAATCGGAAGATACGATCGCGCTTTGTCTCAACGAGCTGAAGCACTGCGCTGAGGAGACTGACGGACGGCCGTTCTTCCTCTGCTTGCTGGGGCAAAGGTTTTACTTTACATTTTTTAAATTTAAAATTTTTGAAATATTTTAAATTTGATATCTAGATATGGTTGGGTCCCGGGCGCGGACGACGTGCCTCCCCGCCAGACGTGGATACCCAACTTGTCGATCACGCACATGGAGGTGGTAAAGGCGTTATTTCGGTGCAAAGGCCCGTTGAACGAGAACGCTGTGGTCATGATTCGAGAGGACGATTGCTTGGAGGGCGTTCCAGATAGTCAGACAGGGCAGTTAGTCGACAAAGGAAATGAGATGGCAAATAGACAGTTGGAGGTGTGAAGGGGACAAACGAAGAGGCGCACGCACGCACCCACGCACGCACGCACGCACGCACGCACGCACGCACGCACGCACGCACGCACGCACGCACGCACATACGTATGGGTAGATTTCAGGACCAATATTTCAGAAGCTGAAATCTGAGCTGCGCACGTGCTATGGCAGGCAAGTCCGGTCTTACTCCGCCAAGTTTTCAAGCGTCGTCGATGGCCGCGTGAGTTCAAGTTTGAAATAAATTGGTTCTAGTAATCGATTTTAATCTTCAAAATGCAGGTCAGATTTTCGATCGGCGAAGAGTTTTTGGAGTCGGTCGTTAGTCACTTTCAAGAAGCGATTAGACGCACTTTTCCGTCGGCGGACGGCGCCGACGACTGGCCAAAAAGCGGTGAGATATTTTTTTTTAATTTGAAATCAAACTTGAAATTACGAGGCAAACTTTAGACGCCCTCGCGCAAGAGTATTTCGCCAAGAAAAAGACGGACGTATTCGTGGGGAGGGAAGGGGAACTGAAATTGTTGCGCGAGTTTGCTGCGAGCGAAGACGCTTCGAAGTACCTAAGTTCAAAAGTTGAAAACTTATTTGAATATTTCGCGTGTGTAGTACAGCACAATTTAAATTTCAGGCGTGTTTTGCTGCTTACCGGCACGGCAGCCTGCGGTAAAACCGCTCTTTTGGCTTCTTTGGCGAACGAATTGTTGTGGAAAAAGACGCAAAATTCGCCTTCCGAAGAAAACACGCAAAACAAACGCACATTTGCGCATTTTGTCGAGGCGGAATTTGAAGCCACTTCCGAACTGAAACTATTGCAACGCCTGTTGCGTTTTATCGGCGTAAGGGACGAAAAGGCAAATCTGGAAGAAAAACGGACGGTATTGGAAAAAGCATGGCTCGAAAATGCGGTGGAGAAACTGAAAGAAATTGGCGAAATTAACAGGCCTGCCATTATTCTGTTAGACGGATTGGAGAAGGTAAACCAGAAATGTAGATGTTTTGAACAGTACAGCAAGACAATTGCTCAGAAAACAGCGCAGCTCAATGCAAGGATGTATGTATGTACGTGCATTGTAGTGTTGACCAAAACGGCATTGCCATATTTGATTGCTTATTCACAATTCCCACTTACTCAACCGCAGGAGTGACACATCAAAATTAGGTCGTGTTCAAATTTCAGCTCGACAGCAGTGAATATTCAACAAATCACTTGAATTTCCTCACTTCGCTTGGGGACGCCTTTCCTCCTGAAGGGGTCAAACTAATCGTCTCCTGCGAGACTTCGTCTATTCCCACGCTGCACAGACTCAGACAGCTAAATTGGCTGCAGGAAATGGCACTAGGACCAATGGACGAAACTGGCCAGCGTCTGTTCGTAGAGACGAAGCTCAGACAGTTTGGTCAGTGCTACATAGTGCGTGCGTGCGTGCTTGCTTGCTTCTTGCCCCTTTCGTGATTCGTTCTCGCCTGTTCTCAGGGAAACGTCTCGACGCGGACCAGCTTTTCTTACTGCTGCGCTCGAGCCGTTCGCTGCTCTGGCTGCAATTTGCGCTTGAGGAACTCCGTCTATACGGCAGCTTCGAGCTGCTGAATCGCAAAATTGAAAGTTTTCCCATCGACGACATTGAACTCGTGGGAAGCGTGACAGAAAGGTGCTGGGATTGGCGACGCCCGCTCGCACGCACGCACGCATCGGCACGCACGCACGCACGCACGCACGCACGCACGCACGCACGCACGCACGCACGCACGCACGCACCGGCACGCACGCACGCACGCACGCACGCACGCACGCACGCACGCACGCACGCACGCACGCACGCACGCACGCACGCACGCACGCACGCACGCGCGCACGCACAGACTGCGCGCCGAGGACGACGCCGACCGTCGTACTGCCTGGACGCTTCGGCTGCTCGCGTGCGCCGACGAGAGCGTCGGCCTGCCGGAAGCGGCGATGCTAACGCTGCTAGCCGAGAAGTCCGCCGATACCGGAAGTGACGTCATGACGTTCACGCCGCTCGCCTGGGCCAGGACCAAGGCGTCCATCCTGCCCTTCCTGCTCGTAGACGCGTTCGCACACGTCCGTCTCTCGCACCAGACAGTCAGAAGGGTGAGTGGTCGGGCGGTGGACGCACGGACGGACGGACGGACGGGCGGACGGAGGGACGGACGGACGGACGGGCGGGCGGACGGAGGGACGGACGGACGGACGGACGGACGGACGGACGGACGGACGGAGGGACGGACGGACGGACGGACGGACGGACGGACGGACGGACGGACGGACGGAGGGACGGACGGACGGACGGACGGACGGAGGGACGGACGGACGGAGGGACGGACGGACGGACGGACGGACGGACGGACGGACGGACGGACGGACGGACGGACGGACGGACGGACGGACGGACGGACGGACGGAGGGACGGACGGACGGACGGACGGACGGACGGACGGACGGACGGACGGACGGACGGACGGACGGACGGACGCGACCCAGGCCCGTGGTAGGAATGTGTATGTGTGTAAGGGTAGGTGCAATACCACTCCAGGAGGGGTTGTCTGCATACCCACATCGACGATGTACCGGTGTTCAGTCACACAGCAGGAGTGCAGGACGTCAGAGTGAATTCTCATAATAGGTAGAATCCAGTCCAATCCGCATTGCATCGATTCTTAGTCTTCCAGACACCGTTTTTTTATACTTGTTAAATCTTGTTAAAATTAATACATGTTTACAGCTCGATAACCATCGCCAGTCACTTTCATTGCAGGCGGTCACTCGGTGTCTCCTATCCGACAAAGACACCCTCCAGGCGGCACACAAAAGACTGGCGGACTATTACGACGGCCTCCCTTGGGACTCTCTAAAATCGACACATCGCTTTCTACCCAAACATCTGATAGAATCCGGCCAACCAACCAAAGCCGTGGAGTTTTTCCTGAAGGACAAGCGCACGCTGACCATGAACGCGCACGAAAAGAGGCC
>JASAMY010001796.1:0-22201 GCA_030248085.1 Paralinhomoeus sp. GSCO2_6 | reverse complement strand
GTATGTACATACACTTTCGAAAAGAGACTACCACATTACTCGAAAATTAGTTGGAGAACACCTGCTCATGCTGGTGTGCAAGAAGGTAGAAGGGAACCGGTAGAAATTGGCAACCTTCTCAGCGGGGGAATGCGCGCGCACGCTCTCGCGATCGAAAGGATGGAGTGGAATTGTTTACGAGTGCGAGTCGCCGCCTTTTAAGTTTTTTCCCCTCCTGATCTGCGTGAGGCGAGTGCGTGCGTGGGAGGTAGGGGGGGGGGGATGCCAAGCGATGGGGGAAGGAGGGAGGGAGCAGGTTGTGTGAATAGGGACGTGGGGAGGATGGAGCGTCGTCTCGCTGTCGAAAAGTTGCGCTTCGGCGCGGCGCGGCGCGAGGCGGCGGCGTTTTGGCGCCTCTCTGTCGACTCGAGATCGCTTACAACAACAACAAATCGTTAGTCAGTCAGTCAGGTGGAGTGGCGAGCGCGCCGAGCGCTGTCTCCCTCCCGTCAATCATTCCCTGAACTGGTCTGCGCGCGCGTCCGGCGGCGCCTAGATCGCGAGCGACGCCAGCTCCCGTGACGGCGTGCCGCCTCCCAGAGGCGCTCATCTGAAGCCAAGGCGCGCGCGCGCACGCACGCACGCACGCACGTGGACGGAAAGTGCAACGACGACGACGACGGCTGAGATGATATAAACGAACTGCCGGCCTTGAGAAAGCTCCGATACCATCCCGCCCCGATGTTCGGTTCGAGACACGCGGACGTGGAACAACGAACACTTGAAAGCGCGCGTACTATGTAAAGAGTCTCATTACACACTGCCGCCGGAAAACGCCTCATTTCGCGGAGGGAAAATGAAAGGAATGTTCGCAAGGGGGGGGGGGGGGTGGGGGAGAGGGTGCCTCATCCTGCGTCGCTTGTCGTGTCAAATTAGCACGACGTTCGGATTACACTTTGGCACTCAGTGCAGTCTGACACTGCAATTTGGGGGTTTTAAAGCCACAGGTGACACATCAAAAGGAACCAAGCCAATTCATATAGCAACTACTTGATGAAATTGTGATGCTCGGTTAAATAACCAAATCATTAATGAATTATTAATAAAAAAATGATTAATCAGTCAGCACACAGTATACTAAATACTCCCGCTCTAGGATTTGATTATTAGACTACCATGTACAATATCGGGGGGGGGGGGGTGATAAGAGTAGTCGGAGAGTACTACAGATTATGAGACTACATACAAACTACTACAGTACAATAGAGCGTACAACAGCATTCGGTCATAAAACCATGTATAATGTGCAATGTGCGTCGCGCGTTACGCAGAATACGATTGGTAGAAATGTTTGTTTTTTTAAATTAACCTTTTTTAAATTTTATTGTGTACTAAAACATTTTTCTTTCTAAATTATAAAGGGTTCAGACGATGCAGAGTGCCATATATTAGTGTAAATATACCTTGTTGCAGGTGTTTCACTGCTATTGTGATCTACAACAGCTTTGATTGGCCATGCATAACATAGCTTGCTTTACACCCATCACAGGTGCACTACAATGTACAATGGTTTGCACAATATACAACACATGGTACAACATGTATACCACCCAGAGAACGTGGTGGCATGTAAAGGGGTTTGTCTTAAATAATCACATTTCTTTTATTGAATAACTTTTGTTTCCTTTGTATGACCGTTATGAAATTTGGAACACTGATACTCAAGACTCTGGGGTTTAGACTGAAAAGAGAATCGTGGAATTCGGTTGAGGATTCCAAGAGTTGTGGCACTCCAAATCAGATGTCGCTTTTTGGGCAGATTTTACAAACTACGTTTGAGTTGTATCTATCCAGTACTGTATGCCAAATTTCAAACGCCAAACTTTGCTTTTGGTTGGCGCAGCTCGTCTAATACGGTTGGCGCACAGTATTCTCTGCTGCTGCTCGACTGAAACTGCCTGCTCTCTATCCGCCCTACCCCACTCCATTACCAACCCAATGGCCATTTTTTTAGGTGTATAGCTGGGTAGTGTGTTGGTACAGGTCACACCCCACCAGCTTCGGTCAATCCTGCACGGAAAGTAGGACCACCCCCCAACTTTGGTCGATACTGCAAGTTGCAAGTTAGCCCATGGCTGAATGTGCTTCTCATACTTCCAAAGGTGTTTTTCAGGCTTGTGAACAGTATTTATTGTCCAAATATCAAAAATTTCGCCTGCGGCGCTGTATTTTATGCACCTACAGACCATTTTGGAGTCTTTCGAGTGTGCTTTCGCCAAAAATTCACCAAATTTTGCCCGCGGCGCTCTGTTTTTCGCATACACGAAGCATTTTCTAGGTCATTATTGTGGCTGAAAAATGAGAAATTGTATCAAATTTGGCCGTGCAGGTCGCCCCAATCGACTTTTGAAAAAGCCCATTTTCCCCCCCCCCCCCCCTCCTCAGCTTCGTTGGTCAGTTACACCTACAACGGCCCATGTTGTTCGCCATTTCGTTTAGTATGTAAAAATCTGCCTAAAAAGCGACATCTGATTTGGAACGCCATAACTCTCGGAATCCTCAACTGAATTCGACGATTCCTTTTTCAGACAAAATCCCAAAGTCTTCAGTATAAGTGTTCCAAATGGCATAACAATCTGACAAAGGAAACAAAAGGTATTCAAGAAAGAAATGTGATTATTTTAGAAAAACAACCTTTACCTATGTCCACATGCAATGCTTCAACGCCCGGAACGGACCCCCTTTTAGCACTGTATCAGGCACAATCTTGAAGGGAAGACAAAACTGGAGGGAACCTAAAGGGGATCCGCATAAAAAACGTTGTTTTTGTTAAAAAAATAGAAATGTCCTGCAAAAAATGTTTTATTAATAAAAAAATGAAAGCTATCTCTCGCAATTGGCCATTCAATTCCAGGGTGACCTCGTTTACCTATGTTACAAAAAAAAAACAAAAGTATAAAAAGACCAACTTTTTCACTCTTTACGCCGTCGTTCTTCTTCTCTTATAATTTTGTCGCGGTCCAGCGCCGTCACTTCCAAATGCGCGTTGTGTTGTGAAGACGACTACAGTGAAGGTGTATGCAATGCCACACTGTGGGCGCGCCCAACAAACTGCCCAACTCGCAGAGGCGCCTCGCGCGCGCGCGCGCACCTCCCGGTGTAACGTCGCCTCGCTAATCGCGTGAAAACTTGTTCTCCGAGGTCTGTGCTGCTTGCTACTGACTGACTACTAAAGACTGACAGACCGCCATGTCCTGAATTGAATCGTTGGCGCTTGAGGCTCCATTCAGTGAATCAACCGACTGTGGAAGAACGCGCCAGTGTGGACAAGGGATACTATTTTTTCCATCAATGCAACAGCATGTACTGTACATGCGTGACTAGAGGCTGGCGGCAGAGATGTCAACGGTTTTGCTTCGCAAAGTTGAAGCATCATTGTTTCTGCAATGCGCTGGGTGACTCAGCAATCAACTACAGCGGTATCGCAATTAAAAAGTCAAAGTCATTCAAAAATGTATTTTGCGTTGTAAAAAAGCGCAGTTGTAAAATGTAACAGTTGCTTGTGTCGTAACGCGGCGTGAGTCGCACGCACGTCGATGACGGCGCGCGACCGAGCGCTTATCAATTTCTGCCTAGCCCTAGCGAGCTGGCACGCACAAGGCGACTTTTAGTCAAACCTGTGGACCTTCACGTGCCACTTTTCGCTTAGTGCGAGTGTTCACGTTTTGTTGTGAAAATGCGATTTTTTCACATATCGCTGCTCTGCGCGGCTTGTGAGCTGGGACTTGAGATTTTTGTGGCGAATACATCGTTAATTTTGAATTTAAATTTTAGTACTACTGCCAGCGCTCGCGAAAATCCAGCCGCGGCTCTCCGACTATGGCCGATTCCTGCAGAGGCTATCGCTGGATGTCAACGCAAAGACGAAATTCCGCCCTTTTCAAGCGGCGTGGGAAAAGTCGCAGCAGAACATTGCAGATAATGCGGGAGGTAAAGAGTGTCCATTCAAATTTAAATATTCTAATAGTTCGATTATTGATGTTTCTACCGTTCTGCAATATCCAGACCAGCCAGTGACCGGAGTGACCGGCTATTCGTGCGACGGCGCGAGCTACAAGTCTGAAATCACTCCCAGCGATGTCAATTCCGTCAGACCTGGGGATATTGGTGTCGTCGGCGGGCTAGGTGCCAGCTACATGGTGCGTGCGTGCGTGCGTGCGTGCGTGCGTGCGTGCGTGCGTGCGTGCGTGCGTGCGTGCGTGCGTGCGTGCGTGCGTGCGTGCGTGCGTGCGTGCGTGCGTGCGTCCGAGGCCGTATTACAGAATTGTCACAATTTTTTTCAGGCTGGCCTGGGAGCCGGCGGCAACAATCTGTTCTCAACCGCCCTGGAATACAGCGGATTGTCCTTTGCGATGGGAGGAGACGGCGACTTGACCAATCAAATCACCATTCCAAGTAAATATAGGCTTGGAGTCTTTCATTGACGTGCTCGCTAGGCACCGCAACCTCTATTTGGTCTCTTGATCTCTTCAGACGTGCTCCGCCAGTTCAACCCTTCCCTGGTGGGTTCCAGTTCGGGAGTGCGCATCGTCTTGATCGGCGGCAACGTAAAGGACCAGGGCCTGAACATGGCGGTGACGGGCAAAAAGTCGGATGCGATGCCCGGTCAGGCAGCCCTCCTGATCGACAAGATCGTCGCCGACAAGGCGTACGGGCTCGACTCCCAGTGGAAGCTGATCAACGTCTTCTTCGGCATCAACGACTTCTGCCAGTTCGACAGCGCCAACGTGTGTAACGTGCGTAGGCCTGTATCTAAACACGACTGGAGTGGGAAAGGCACACTGGTGCGTAAAAAGCGCGAAAAATTGTCGGTGACAGATGCTTGTTGCTTGAGTGGTGTTTGGCTGGCAGGGTGCTTGAAGGGACATAATACCGTAAATCCTCCAATACAACCCCCCCCCCTCCAATAGTGCCCCCCCTCCAATAGTGCCCCCGGGTACGGCAAGGTTGAAATAATAGAGCCCCCCCCTCCCAGGGGGCCCCCGGGGGTAAGGGGTATGTTGTGCCATGTGCCTTTTATGGGCAAAAATATAGTGGTAGGTACATTTATATCGTGTATACACACTACTACCAACCAATAATAGTACGTTTCAGCAACTATTAACGGTAAATCAACCATTAAATGTGGCAAAAGTGATCAAAATCACCGAAAAATCGGCAAATTTGACAGCGAAACTAGCATTACCATTCAAAATTTTTAGGTTGAAATAATAGAAGCCCCCCCCCCCTCCAATAGTGCCCCCCCCCTCCAATAGTGCCCCCGGGTAAGGAGAGGTTGAAAAAATAGTGCCCCGGGGGCACTATTGGAGGATTTACGGTAATTAGGACGAGCCGATAGGAACAAATAGCAATTAGGGGATAAAAGCGTTATTCTTACGGGGCCAGCAAGTGAAAGACAAGATTTGGGGCAAGACGCGACGGGCAAGCTGTGGAATATCAGGGAAGGAGGGACGGAAAGAGTAGTCGCCAAAAAGCCAAAATAACGTGTAAAATGTTTTCCAAAAAAGTACGCTATTTTAAAGATTGTTGCATCCAAGAGGGGTTTCAACTTTCAAAGTTCACATTTTTCCTTCTCTACGTGGCTGATTGTTTTTTTTGACGCAAATTCTCATCATGATCAGAAGTTTAGGTGACTGTCAAAGAGGCCGTTGCTGCGTTCAAGCAGAACATCAAAGATGGCGCCATGCTTCTCTATGACAAGCTGCCAATGACGATCGTTAACGTTGTCTCTCCGCCAAACATGTCGCCCATAAAGGACCTAGCGAAGAACAACTTTCTCTGCTCTCTGATTCACAAGTCGGTACACGCACGCACGCACGCACGCACGCACGCACGCGCGCGCACGCACGCACGTACGCACGCACGCACGCACGCACGCACGCACGCACGCACGCACGCACGCACGCACGCACGCACGCACGCACGCACGCACGCACGCACGCACGCACGCACGCACGCACGCACGCACGCACGCACGCACGCACGCACGCACGCACGCAGGGTTCGACACCGCAGACATTTCTAAGCCATTTTTTTATTTCAGAGTCACGTGTAGCAGTATTGGAAAAGAGTCGGCGGATACGCTGGAGCAGCTCACTGCGGGATATGCACAAGCCGTGGCCGAGTTGCAGTCGGACGCCAGCTTCCAAAACCGTTCCGATTTTGCACTCCTGCACCAGCCATATCTGTCAACAAATTCCGCTCTGTTTTCCGTGAGTCGTTGTACTTGAAACAACCATTCAGCAAGCGCGTATTGCAGTTCTGTAGAGTTCTGCAATTTTTTTCTCTGACTGTGACGACTACTCGACGACCTGTCGTAGCCACCAGGCAAACACTTTGACTGTTTTAACAACGCATATCTACATTGTAATAACGCTTGACATACGAACTGGCTAAGCGTAACTAAAAAAAAAATCAATTTTAAGTTTCCACGCCATTTTTCTTTAACTTTATGACCGCCTACATCTGCATGCGGCACTCAGAGTTCAGAATGCTTTTCAGAATCTGAGCATGATGGCACCGGACTGCTTCCACTGGAGCCAGCTGGGCCACGCCATGGGCGCCAAGCTGCTCTGGAACAACATGGTGTCGCCCAAGGGAGACGGCGTCCCAGCACTGGACGGCTCGCTACAGCAGCCGCTCAAGTGCCCAGCCCAGGTGGGACAGCCCTGCTCCAGACAGCAATGGAAATTGGAAATTTTGCAAACCATCCCCTGCTGACAGATTTAGTCGCCTTTGTTTATTTTCCTTAAACGTTTGCGATTGCGATTACGTACTGTACAGCTGTATTCGTATTACAGTTTGCTTGCGAAGTAGTGCGCCTAGAGGCGCCAAAGACCCAGACGCACCAAAGAAACTTTCACGCATAGCTTGCTCTGTTCCTTTCAGGACTGTCCGTTCATTCGCACGCCCGCCAATTCAAAAGACTGCGACGCGTTCAAGAAACAGAGTCGCGCCGCGATGCTCAAGCAGATTCTCGACCAAAGTCAGCGTCCAAACGACGCCGAACCTTTGAACGCGAAGCAAACCAAGCAGCATAACTTGCAAAACTTACAGTCTGGCTCGATTAGCCGAGAAGAGAGTGCGTATACGAAAAAGGTATGGTATGTATCTGTCGCCAGTGGCGTAGCCAGGATCTTATTTCGGGAGGAGTAAAATCAAAACGGCTTTAACTAGCTAAAAGAGCAGCCATTGCTACAATTTGAACCCGAAAAATCGTGCCGCAGGAGAAATTTTTTACCAAGACAAGACCAAGAGATTTTTAAACGCCAAGACTACGAATTTTCGATTTTTTGCCAATTCTTTA
The DNA here is from genome assembly GCA_030248085.1 of Paralinhomoeus sp. GSCO2_6. NCBI lineage: Eukaryota > Metazoa > Nematoda > Chromadorea > Monhysterida > Linhomoeidae > Paralinhomoeus > Paralinhomoeus sp. GSCO2_6. The sequence continues at coordinate 14,856 of JASAMY010001796.1, read as the reverse complement.
TATGCTCTCAAAAAACTGCCATTCCAGGCATCGGGTGGGCTCGGTTTCGGCTTGATGGCGCTGGCGTTCGTGGTGGCCGTCGTCGTCGGTGTCGGCAGCTTCGTTTACAAGCGAAATTGCGATCGCGCTAGGCTGCGTAGGCGACAGGCAACCGAGAACACGCCTCTGCTGCTAGCCACCCCCGGTGCGGTCGACAGCGGCTCGGAAATGAGGGTGTTTTGAGAAGAGAAAGAACAATCTTGAGAATGCACTGCGCGGAGGTTAAAACCTGCGTTGAAGGATTACGATTACGATTACGTGCGCTACCGGTCTTCGTCCGCTCGATGTGAAGTAGTAGAAAGAGGTTGAGAAAATAAATTTACGTGCTAGTAGCGATGTCACCAAAAAATCTGAGGACTTTTTTTTGTAGTAGTTGTGTTGCGGCGGCGGCGGAGTTGTGAATTGTGCTGCGTGGCTTTAGTGTGGTGGGAATGCGCAACTTGGTGTGGCACTGGCATGTGACAGGCGGGGGGGGGGGGGGGGGGGGGGGGGGGCGCGCCCGCGCCAGTTTTTTTCCTCCCGCCCCCCCCCCCCCCAGATTTTCCTGGGTTTTCCACTTGCCCACAATTGTACAAAGTGTGTTCTTTTTGGCTTTCTTGTGTTTTTTGGCCTTTTACGGCTTAATTAGGTTTTTTTTGGCTTTTTTTAGGGATTTTTGCCTTTTTTGGCGAAGGGCTTTTTTGGCCTTTTTTGGGATTTTTTTTTCCTTTCTGGCCCCCCTCCCTCTTCCTTTCCCCCCCCCCCCCCCCCCCCCCCCGCTTCTCTTCCCCCCCCCCCCCACTTCAAAAACCCGGTTTCATGTATGTGTGACATCCCATAACGCCAAGACAAACGTAAAACAAGCTCGTTTCAAAAAGCACTTCACTTGAATTTGTTGCCTTTCATTCGAAACGTCAGTGCTTCGGCAGGGATTGGACGGTGTTTGGCTTCCTGGATGTCTTTAGCGATGCCGATTAATTTGGAATCGGTGAAATCGCCGCACAAGCTTCAATGATACGACGCCCCGTTATTGTCTTCTTTGTTGCTTTGAAAAATGTGGCGTTGTTGTATTGCAGAATGCTACACCACCTTGCTTTTTTAGTCCAAAAATCTGCATTGCAATTGCCGATGGAGGAGGCAGGAGGGAGGAGCTCCAAGTCCGTGCGTAGGTACACAGGAATGCACTGATGCGCCCTAAAGGCATCCACGCTGCACCCTCCCCGCCCTAATACAGGGCCAAAGGGGTCAACGCTGCCTTTTGGCACACTGCCTGTGTAGCGGGGTAGGTTGCCGGGTAGCAGAGGGGAGTGGGTGACTGGCTGGCTGGACCGACGCGCGTACTGGCGAACGCACTAGTGCGTTCGTAAGTACGCGGTGGAAAATAACGCAGACTTTCACCGCGTTATTTTCCGCAAAAATTGCGGAAAGACCCAGAAATTTTCCTCCTTGATTGGACACGTCCGAGTCCTATCCTTAACATTGCGTTTTTTCCAGATTTACCCAGAAATTTTGCTTCCAGACACAGAAATTTTCCTCACAGAATGGGCCCTTAAGCATGTGTTTTCACAGAAATTTTGCTCCCAGACACAGAAATTTTCCTCACAGATTGGGCCCTATGCTTAAGCGTGTGTTTTAACAGAAATTTTGCTGGAGGACACAGAAATTTTGTTCCGCGATTTGCGGAAAATAACGTGGCAGAAACTTTCAAAAATTGACCCAGAAATGTTGCTCCCAGACCCAGAATTTCGTCCCAGATTGGGACACATCCTAGTCCTATCGTTAACGATGCGTTTTCCCAAATTCGACCTAGAAATTTTGTTCCCAGACACACAAATTTTCCTCACAGATTGGGCCCTATCCTTAAGCATGTGTTTTGACAGAAATTTTGCTCGAGGACACAGAAATATGAAATGTTTTTTTTTTAATTTTTTTAAAATTGTTTTAGAATAAATTTCAAAAAAAGGTGTATTTCCAAATTGGTCCTAAGAATGCTCAAAAAAAATTTCGGCCCGATCCGTCAAGCCATAAAGGAGAACCGGTCCGTAACGGACGGACAGACGGACGGACGGACGGACGGACAGACAGACCATTACAAAATTTTCCGTCCGTACGTACGCACGAGTTCGTACGCAAAGTTGCGCCGCGCTGACGCACGCAAAGTTCTTTTTGCGCACAAACAAACGTTGCCGACGAACACACGAACGGGAACGCACGAACACGTTGACAAGAAGCAGCAGAGAGCGGCCGATCCAAAAAAAGAACTGGGAATATCTGGTGACTACGGCGAGCGATTGATTGTCTGTCTATGTGCCTGTCTGGTCGAAAATCGCAAGAATATCAAACTGTCGGCATACAGTATACTGCGTGAGAATCATTGGTGGCACCGCAAAGCAACTGCGTACAACACCGTACAGTGTACAACCAGATGAGAGTTCTTGAGAGGGGAAGGATGACCCACGCCATTGAAATACTCGAATTCTTTACTGCCTTTGCTTGCCCTACATTTAAGCCGGCTTACGGTTTACTAGAGCGCACTATCGATTTTTTGTGACTGGACCTTCTCGGCTCACAGGGACTGGTAGTCGTTAAGACCTGTGGGAGGGGGCGGCGCTTGGACGCCCAGTTCGCCCAGATAGGCTGCGGCGGCGGGGTGGCCGTAGAGCTGTTGGCCATGGCCGTCGAGAAGGGAGCGGCCCTGGCCGTAAGCGAGTGCCGTGCCCAGCTGCAGACTGGCGAAGCCCGGGTAGGAGGGCGGCAGTTCCTGCTGGACCGGCGTGCCAGGGTGCTGCTGCTGCTGCTGCTGCTGCTGCTGCTGCTGCTGCTGGTGCATTCTGGCCGCGAGCTGCAGACTCTGCAGCTCCATGACGCTGGACCCGCTGACTGGGGGATGATGACCCATGGCTGCGGCGGCGCCACCGGCGGCGGCCTTGCGGGTCTTCCTGCAGATGGGAGCGTCGTCGTCGGAAGCGTCGGAGTGCAGCGACTTCCCAAGGTGGCCATCGCCCAGGCCGTCTCTGAAACTCGACAACATGACGCAACGCGTGTGCGTGCGTGCGTGCGTGCGTTCGTGCCTGCGTGCGTGGTGTGCGTGCGTGGTGTGCGCGCGTAGTGTGCGTGCGTGTGTGTGTGTGTGTGTGTGTGTGTGTGTGTGTGTGTGTGTGTGTGTGTGTGTCCGTGCGTGCGTGTGTACATTGCATTGCAGACGCTCTGCGGGGCCACCATTCACCCTTTTGCTCCTCTGATGTACATACCTTTCGCGCGTGTCCAGTTTCTATTCTAATTGCAACCTGATCAAATGCGGTGCCACCCAACGCGCTGGCAACAAATCCGACACCAGCGCATTAGTACAATGCAACTGGCGCGAAGAATAGCATTCGACTCATCCTCATGGGATGCTACTGTAGTTGGCATTTTGGTACACTCACTTGTCTCCCTTCTCCTGCGCAGCCCTGTCTCGTTGGCGGCGGTTCTTGAACCAGTTTGAGACCTGCGTGATGCTGAGACTGGTCGCCTGGGCTAGGTCCTTCTTCTCTTTGGGACTGGGATAGGGACTGCTCTCGTACCACTGCCGGAGCACGTTCCGAGACTTCTCCTGGAATTGGAACCGGGTTTTGGTGCGTGCAGCGTTTGCGACGCACGGAGCGGGTACAAAGCAAGAGGGCACGTAAAGCAGTGAACATCTGCGTAGCACGGTTAGACGTTACGTATTGCCGTGTTCACTACTCAACCGAGCCAATTGCGATCGGCACACCTTGAAGCAGTAGCTCGTCTCCTCTCCGTCCCAGATCGTTCGCGGCAGAGGGAACTTCCTTCTGACACGGTACTTGCCGACCGCACCCAGCGCCCGTCCTCTCAGCTTCTCCGCCTGCTGCGGTGCGAAGATGCACAAAGGGGTTTGTTGGGCAATGGGCTCAAAAGTGTGCGCGCTGCTCTATACGGCAATGCTCTATGAAGCATAATAAATAGGCAATTAGGCTTGGGAACGAAGCGTGGGAACATTTGCAGGGATACGAATGCAGGGACATACATAGAATGTTGATCCACCAATAACAGAAATTGCCAAAAGCAATCACTATTTGTCTCAAATACCAAGTGAAACGCTGTCTGTAATCTTTAACGCAAAATCTCTAAAAATCATCTTTACTTGTGGCAACGCCAGAGAACCGTACCTCTACGTAGTGCGCCTTGAGCCAGAGGTTCTGCAGTTGCTGGTGGTGTTCTGGGCTAAAGTTGAAGCTCTCTAGGATGTTGTAGAGCTCTTTGAAGTGTCCCCGGTTGAAGGCGACCACGGACTTGGCCCTGAGCACGCTCTCGTTGCGCTGCAGGTGGCTGTTGGCTGGCAGCGTCCAAAGAAATCGGGCCAGCCTGTCAGTCTGGTTGCCCTGCAACGGATCTTCGAGCGCGACCCTGTAGCTCAGTGGCATAGCGTCGCGTCCCACGCGCTCGAGGTCGGGGGTTCGACTCCCACCGCGTTGCGACTGCTGAGTTGCCAATCTCCTCTAGCAAAAGATACTAAGCGGCTCATCGCCTGGACGACGCGGCGACTCGTCCAGGTAAAGGTAGCGCCACACCAAAAGCCCATCCCGAAAGAAGCGAGATACCAATCCACCCGATCATTGGTGGTGGCTTACGGAACTGTGCTGTGTTGGCGGTGTCAAAGCAGGGTATTTTCTAGGACCCTTGTGTGGTGAGGGATGCTTTGCGTAGAGCAAAAGAATACAAATCCTAAATAATTGCTGCGAAGTATAATTCACTTCAAAGTTCGTTGCTCTACCCATCCTCTGATATCTTCAAATCCCACTAGCCTTTTGCCAGAGGCCACGCCAGGATGCGCCAGCTTCCGGCGGTGTCTTACGGTATGTCTTTTTTGGGGGGGGGGGTGCAGAGGGTGACTCAAAAATTCACTCTCTCCTTCGCCGTTCGTCAATTCCTATTATGACAGCTGTCACGCTAGACGTCTATCCCGAAGTTGACAGGGGGAACCAAGAGTGAGGACAGGACGCACCTGTTGGAGGATGTCGCACACGGAGGCAATTTGCTCTTCGGTGAACCGAACCGAACGGCAGCTGCAAGGGTCAAACCGGTTTTCGGTTACCGTAAACCCTATAATTGGCCCCCGGGGGCTAATTTTTTTTCGTTCGAGCTCTAGGAAGGTGTATAATTATAAGGGGGGGAAGCTTATAAACTGGAAGTGTCGATAAGTGGAAAGATGTGGGGGCGAAAGGGCGCGTGGAGGCGATTTTCAAGGGGAAAAAGGCGCTGTGCACACACGTTGGTACACTCTAACACACTCTCACACACTCTCACATACATGTACATACATACACATACATACACCCAGACATGGAAAGATGTGCCTTTTAGACGATGGTTCATTTACGGAGGGGGTGTAATTATAGGGGGGGGGGCTTATTAACTCAAAGTGGTCTTGGGATGGTGTATTATTATAGGGGGGCTAATTATAGGGAAGCTAATTATAGGGTTTACGGTAAATAAAAAGACTCCGCATGCAATTAAACAATGCTAGGAGCCATGTGCGCGAGCGACGAGGCAATCTAGAGCCGAGCGATTAAGCGAATTCTGCGGGGTAGTTTGCCCGCATTAGCGTATTCTACTTGCTCGTCATGCAGTGTGTCTACCTCTACACCAGTACATGGTTTAGCATTCTCCTCCACTATCTGGGGTACTAGGCACGTTATCTTGCTTTTTTGAATGCTGCTCGCTGGCCGGTGCCACGCAGTGAGCATCTAGTTTTAGTATTGTCGCAACGGGGAAAGTTTTTTATACGGTAGTTGCCACAAATGGTGAACAGATGAATGGCTGACCTGTCAGAGACGTTGTTTTCTTGGTACAGACAATAGGATCCGTCGCTTGTTAGAACCGCTCTTGACGGCGCAGGATCGTGCGCGGACATACTGAACACGAATAAGAACAAAAAAACTATTTTTATGTAGCGCAATCCCGACACACCGTGGAGGCGTAGACCATGTCAGACAATGGGGAATGACTAATCGCGACTATCACTGTATTCATAAGATATAAGACTATAATACTATCAAAACACTACTGGAAGATTAATAGAACGTGGAAAACGCTAGAAATGAAAATTGTGCATTCTGAGACCAGACAAACAATTCTGATCTCTCAATGTTATGCCATCTCTTCCCTTAAGCTCTCCCTTAATGGCTCTCCACTACAGAATCGTCTTGCAGGGTCGAGTGGATTGCGTTTGCGGCCCGACAACTCTCTGTCTACAGTACCCCAGCGTAGACTACGATATGATATACCGCGCACCTGTTGCCGAAGTCCTTGCAGGGGTCGTGGTGACTGGTCAGCGGCGAGGTGATCACCATGGTGTTGTGGTCGACGGCCATCTGCTCGACTTTCGCCTGCTGCCGCAGAAGAACGCCAGCTGCGCAGTCGTCCGTCGCGCCACTCATCGCCGACAAGCGTAGACTGCGCCGCGCCTCGTTTACAAGCTGCCTGCGCGCCCTGCTGCAGCTGGCGCGAGGAGGGGCTTACGCGCCGCCGTCGCCGCTTACTCACTCGCACTCTCTCCCTCTCTCTTCTCTCCCTTGCGGCGCTGTGACTAAAGAAAGCGGCGCCGCAGGCACACAGCACAGTGCCTTGACTCTGGCTGACGACTAGCCGCGCAGAGGGGGGGGGGTGAGGTGGGAGCGGCCAAGACGGCCAGGCGGCAGAGGCCCATACAAAACGGTGGCGCCGACGACGGCGCAGAGGCCGCCTGTAACTTGACCCCCCTTTCCTTGGTCCACGGTCCGTCCCAGCTAGGGCTCGGGTTTCGGTCGGACGGCGCCTAGAATTACAACTCGCAGACACAGCGCCTTTTCTTTCGCCCACCCCCTTGTGTTTCCCCCTTAACCCGCAGAAAATATTGGGAGGCGAGGGAGGGAGGCAGGAAGGGGGGGGGGATAAGCCTCCTGCCGCACGCGTGCCCAGGCCCTTTGCGCTTGCGTTGTTTGCAGCTGAACCGTTGCGGATGGGGGGGGGGAGGGTGCAAGTTCTCTGCCGGAAACGAGCCCTCCTCCTCCCTCCCGCTGCGCCGACATACGGTAGGGGCGCAGTAAGCCAGGGACTGGGGGTGGGAGCCCACAGCAGAGCCCCTCTAATGGGCCACTGTTTGTCTAGGCGGCCCTAAAACAAACGCAGGAGAGGCAAACATGCGCCAGCGCCGCATGCGCCCCCACGCTTTCTCTGGCGGCATCGGGAACGAGGGAGGAACAGCCAATCCAATTTAATGAAGGGAAGCGGTTGACAGCGCCGCCGGCGAGTGAACTGACAACAAACCGAGACAATCGTGGGGGTCGCTCGCAAGAACCGGAATTCGGAAAGCGAATTTGAAGTTTGAAATTGGACTCGTGAAATGGAGGCCCATTTTGTGGGTCACAAGCCACGAAAAGCTAGGCACTGCGTTACCTGTACCCTGGCGAATGGCTCCAACACCGCGCGACAACCACCACAGCTGTCTACGGTAGTCAATTTGGTCAGAAGCGCGCACTAAAGTGTCGAAGAAACAACCGGCTCTGACGGCCCTGTACCGTCGTTTCCTTCTTTATAGTAGTCTTTAGGGATGAAACCTGTAGTGGGGGTTTGCGAGAATTCGAGAACTGGACACGCTTTTTAGCTAATTTTGTTCGCATTAGGATTTCGTCTGAAAGAGGCGTCTATCGCAAGGGCGGAGAGGGAGGATGCGCTTATCACGAGCGGGATCACTAGCGGATCCAGAAGGGGGGGAGGAGGGGGGTCTCCCCCTCCTGTCAGCTCAGATTTGGGGGGGAGGGAGGGGGAGAGTTCAGGGGGGAGAAGAAGGAAAAAAGGACGAGCACAGGGGCAAAGTGGGCAGATTTGTACGTTTTCCGTGGATTTTTGCACTCAAAAGCGTAAAATTTTCGCCTGCGGCGCTGTGGTTATATTGCAACTCACTATTGTGCGTTGAAAATAGTTCAAACAAAGCAAACGGCGATGCCAGGGCCAAAACTTGACTTTTCGAATAAACTGCGATGAAAAAAATTTGACCTTCTCCCCCCTCTGTCGCAAAATCCTGGATCCGCCAGTGAGCGGGATACCTAGGTTCTGCGGTACGGTAGGATCTACGGCGCGTTGCTGTTGTACTCAATCAACTCATCCGTTTAAGAACCCAATCGGGCTCGTGACAGTTCTTCACCTGTGTAAGATGCTAGCGCTATGTATGTAGCTCTGTGCGGACCTCCAGGGCATTGTAGCGAGTTGATGTCAAGCCTGCATCGCTGCATTTCCAGAACAACACGAAACGCAATGCAGTACAGAAGTTGAACGCATGTGATGACAACCGCTCACAAAAAAATGACGGAATGGAGAATCGTAGCAAGATGTATTAATCGAATTGAACATGCTGCCAGAGCTGTTTCCTAATTCAGGACCAACAACCACCCACTGCATCCGGTACAAAAAAAAGTGGCTAGCGGACGATTCGCTCAAATATGACGTTTGCGAGCTGCGCGCGGAACGGAGAAAAGGCGAACGACTCGCGAGAAAGAACTGGTATACAACGCCGCCATACAAAATGGAACGGAGTGCAGTGGACAGAGTCGGCAAGTCTGGGGTAAGACGTGCTGCCGAAGGTTGTATTGCCGTCTCTGAAGACGCCGAGAGCCACTGGTTGGTCGGAAACCTCTTCTTGTACAGATGTACGGTTCACTCTTGGCCGTAGCAGCGGCAGCTTCTTGAGGCCTGAAGAAAGCCAGCTGTGGTGGCGTCTGTAAGTTGGCCCTGGAAAAACTATGCTGCCTTCGGCGCGCTAGAATTTAACTAGCAAGACGACTTTTAAAATATCAATCCAGGGGAACCCCCCCCCCCCAACCCAGTTACTTACAGGTATGGGTTCTAGTGTCATCATCTCGAGTAAAATGTCTGTTAAAAGAAATTTTGGAGCTCGAGGGGGTCTTTGGAGCAATTTTTGCACCAAAATAGTGTGTATCGCCAACCGCGGTTGGTTTCTTGCTCTTTCCGCCCTCAGGCTCGCCCTGCGGTTCCTCTTGGTCGTGTAGTGGGCAGTAAGCGCGAAGCCCCGCTCCGAGAGCGCGCAACGCCTCCTAGAGTAAAAGGAGCGGGGTCTTTGGGATTCTTGACGTGTCCGCCCGCACTGACACATGTTCAAACGTGAGAACACCCCAATTGAGAACACCCCAATGAGCACCCCAATTCTGGAAGTTGGAACAGCTATGAAAAATAAAAAGTTTTCAAACCTGGTCGAATCGCACGTCCAGTTGTTCAGCATGAAGAGGCGAATCTAAATTGCACAAACGTTTTGGATATAATTAAGAAACGCGTGAGAAAATAGACTTAAAGATTGCAATTACAATGTAAAATGGGCAAAAACCCACGTTTTGAAACGGACAGGTCGGCATGCTTGTCGCCCAAGGATGAAACTTCGGCAGTCCGTAGCCCAGGGAGGTACAAAAGTTTGTGCGGCCGGATTATCGAATCTCCTCCCCAGCGCTGAGAAAACACGCGCAAACCGTCGTCGATGGTGAGGCCTTGTGGCTGCTGCACTTCTGGACGCGAAAGCTGGCCGGCTCTCGTTTCGACGCCTGCTTCGTCGCTCCTTGATCCCTCCCTGTACTGCACAAACGAGGTGCACGCACGCACGGGCGAGCGTCGCACACAGCAGCATCGGTATTCTTTGTCCGACCCACGCTCCTGACGATGGCGGGAGGGGGAGTCTACAGCGACCTCAAACCATACATGTAACTGGGGGGGGGGCTGGGGGGGGGGTTGCCCGCCCCCAGCCAGAATTTTACCCCTACCCAGCCCTCCCCAGACCCCCCCAGAATTTTCCTGAAGTGTTCCAACTTGCCAACAATTGTACAAAGTAGTGTACTTTTTGCCTTTCTCATTGTATTTTGGCCTTAAAACAGCTAAATAACGCTATTTATAGCCTATTTTAAGGCATTTTTGACCTATTTTTGACAGAAAAGTCCCTATTTAGACACTATTTTGGAACATTTGTTTCCCTTCTGGGGCCCCCGCCCTCTTCAAATCTGAGTACCCCCCCCCACGCCCCCCCCCCCAGAAGTCTCTCAGACCCCCCCCCCACTTCAAAAACCCGGTTACATGTATGCCTCAAACCCCTTAGAAAACACGCGCAAACCGTCGTCGATGGTGAGGCCTTGTGGCTGCTGCACTTCTGGACGCGAAAGCTGGCCGGCTCTCGTTTCGACGCCTGCTTCGTCGCTCCTTGATTCCTCCCTGTACTGCACAAACGAGGCGCACGCACGCACGGGCGAGCGTCGCACACAGTGGCGTCGGTATTCTTTGTCCGACCCGCGCTCTCAAGAAGAGAGGCACGATAATTCAGGACGCACCCTACACAGGCCAACAAACGCCTAGCAAGCTCACACACACGCTGTCGACACACACGCTCGACGCGGCATGGAGCACCAGAAAGAGACGACTTTCTAGCTCGACAGACGCGGAGCACCAACACGCGTGGACTTCTGAGCTGAACAGAGAATGGAGCTCCAAGAAAGTGAGGAGGGGGCGCGGGGGAAAGTGAGATGGGCGCTGGCGAACGCTGCACATGGCGGACAACGCGTAGCAAACGCTGCATCGATTTGCATACTCACGTTTTTCACAGCTGCGAACGCGTAACTCGCGCTATTTGCATACGAGAAAGGAGATAGCTGGTCGTAAGGCTGGTCGTAGGGGGATCGTAGGCAGGTCGGCAGGGCAGGGGCGTAAAAAATCGCGGGCATTACACATACCAACTTTGCCAGTGACGTTTCCGTTGGTAAACTGCAGAGAACCTGTACGAGTTGGAGCGCCACGTGGGCCTCGCTCACGCGCTCAACTACGCGCCATACATACGCGTGCTCCCAATGTCCCGCCGGCTGCGGTCCATCCAGGGCATGCGCGACCACTTCGCCCGCAACCATCCCGACAATGGTCTCGTCTGCGTCTTCTCCGAGGACGCGGACGACGCGGCCGTCAACGCGCAGCGCAGCTTCTTCCAGACGACCATGCAGCGCTGCCTGCGCGCCGCCGTCGCTGATGGCTCCCTCCCGAGAACCCCTGCGGTAATCAAACTTTTACGTACGTCGGCAGCGCTGCATCGTCAGCGCACGCTGCCCGACGCAGCTGCCGCCCACCACGACAACGCCCCTGGCAGAAGAGCCACGAGCGCCGCTCGTCCCGGTGCAGGAGGCGGCGCGGCCGTCCCCGTCGTCTGCCCTGCAGCCTGCAAGTCCAGCCATGGTAAAGGTGAAACTTAAAGAGAGCGTTCCAGTCATCGACCCCTCAGACGGGCTTTGCGATTTTTCTAAGCCACTACGAGGCGGCAACTACGCAACGGCACGAACGCGCGCCGCCCGCACGCACGCACCGGCACGCACGCCTAAGCCTAAACCTAAACCTAAGCCTTAAATAAAGCTTAAGCAAGGCCTAAATTATACGCGATTACTGCTTGGTGCGTTTTCGATGCCAAATACTCCGCCTGACAAATTGGCTCCCCCATGTAGGTAAGTAGGGTAGCTGTGAGATGGGCGAGGGCGAACGCTGCACATGGCGGACAACGCGTAGCAAACGCTGCATCGATTTGCATACTCACGTTATTCATGCGAACGCGTAACTCGCGCTATTTGCATACGAGAAAGGAGATAGCTGGTCGTAAGGCTGGCGTAGGGGGATCGTAGGCAGGTCGGAAGGGCAGGGGCGTAAAAAATCGCGGGCATTACACATACCAACTTTGCCAGTGACGTTTCCGTTGGCAAACTGCAGAGAACCTGTACGAGTTGGAGCGCCACGTGGGCCTCGCTCACGCGCTCAACTACGCGCCATGTACATACGCGTGCTCCCAATGTCCTGCTGGCTGCGGCTCCATCCAGGGCATGCGCGACCACTTCGCCCGCGACCATCCCGACAATGGTCTCGGCTGCGTCTTCTCCGAGGACGCGGACGACGCGGCCGTCGACGCGCAGCGCAGCTTCTTCGAGACGACCATGCAGCGCTGCCTGCGCGCCGCCGTCGCTGACGGCTCCCTCCCGAGAACCCCTGCGGTAATCAGACTTTTACGTACGTTGGCAGCGCTGCATCGTCAGCGCACGCCTGCCCGACGCAGCTGCCGCCCACCACGACAACGCCCCTGGCAGAAGAGCCACGAGCGCCGCTCGTCCCGGTGCAGGAGGCGGCGCGGCCGTCCCCGTCGTCTGCCCTGCAGCCTGCAAGTCCAGCCATGGTAAAGGTGAAACTTAATGAGAGCGTTCCAGTCATCGACCTCTCAGACGGGCTTTGTGATTTTTCTAAGCCACTACGAGGCGGCAACTACGCAACGGCACGAACGAGCGCCCGCCCGCACGCACGCACCGGCACGCACGCACGCCTAAGCCTAAAGGTGATGCGATCCGGTAACGTTCTTTCATCGGTCTCGGTCTGCGTAGTTCTCGGTCTCGGTCTTCGCATCGGTCTCGGTCTCGGTCTCGGACTTTTTGACCCATGCCAAATTGACGACGCGTTGCCTCCGGTCTTTCAATAATCTTCGGTTAAATGCGCGCCTGTCAGCGTATTAAAGAGCGTACTGTGGCCCTTGTTTTCGACCTGTTTCATGTTTTATGCGACTTCCGTAGAAAACAAAAAAAGCACACGCAGTAGGCGACGGGAACGCACTACCACCAGACAAACAGACAGACATTGTGCGGCAGACGCAGACCGCCGCCAGCGCTTCTGGCCGCCGCCAGGGGCGCGGACGCCGCTACAGGAGCTGTCGTCCTCGTCAGCGCCGCCGTCGACACCGTTGCCGCTGCTGCCGACGCTTTTGCTGACGCTGCCGCTTTTGCCGACTTACAGAAAATGTAGGACAATGCCGTCGAGCCCGTCCACCTTGACGTATGCAATGGCGGCGCAGATTTTCCCGCCGCCGTGTCTTTAGAGATGTGCAGCCATGCCGCCGCCGTTTTTTTTTTGGATTTTTGGTATAAGAGCAGTCGTCAATTATCCAAGGAGACGGCGCCGCCTCCACCTGTTGAATACGACGCATCGGTAAACTTTCCTTGTTTTCAATTTCGGCTAATTTCCTTTTAGTCGCTTTACGCTTATGCGAATACCGACAAATTCTTTGAGGGTGACGGCTATAGTAAAGCGTGACTACGGTAGCGCGCGCGTTCAACATAGAACCGATGAAGACCGATGAAGACCGGAGCAAATGTTCAAAGTTCCCAACATCGTCGGTCTCGGGCTCGGTCGCGGGCTTCGCATCGGTCTTCGCTGTTTGGCATGGGAAGACCGAGACCGAGGAGCCGAGGCCGAGACCGAGACCGAGACCGATGGGAAGACCGTTAATTGTGAATCAGCCTTAAGCCTATGCCTAAAGGATGATTCACAATTAACGGTCTCCCATCGGTCTCGTTATCAGGTCTCGGTCTTGGCATCAGTCTCTGTCTCGGTCTCGGACTTTTTGACCCATGCCAAACTGACGACGCGTTGCCTCCGGTCTTTCAATGATCTTCGGTTAAATGCGCGCCTGTCAGCGTATTAAAGAGCGTACTGTGGCCCTTCTTTTCGACCTGCTTCATTTTTATGCGACTTCCGTAGGAAACAAAAAAGCACACGCAGTAGACGATGCGGGAACGCACTACCACCAGACAAACAGACAGACATTGTGCGGCAGACGCAGACCGCCGCCAGCGCTTCTGGCCGCCGCCAGGGGCGCGGACGCCGCTACAGGAGCTGTCGTCAGCGCCGCCGTCGACACCGTTGCCGCTGCTGCCGACGCTTTCGCTGACGCTGCCGCTTTTGCCGACGCTTACAGAAAATGGTGGACAATGCCGTGGTACCCGTCCACCTTGACGTATGCAATGGCGGCGCAGATTTTCCCGCCGCCGTGTCTTTAGAGACGTGCAGCCATGCCGCCGCCGTTTTTTTTGGATTTTTGGTATAAGAGCAGTCGTCAATTATCCAAGGAGACGGCGCCGCCTCCACCTGTTGAATACGACGCATCGTAAACTCTTCCTTGTTTTCAATTTCGGCTAATTTCCTAGTCGCTTCACCCTTATGCGAATACCGACAAATTCTTTGAGGGTGACGGCTATAGTAAAGCGTGACTACGGTAGCGCGCGCGTTCAACACGAGTTCAATGAAGACCGATGAAGACCGGAGCAAATGTTCAAAGTTCCCAACATCGTCGGTCTTGGTCTCGGTGTCGGTCTTCGCATCGGTCTTCGCTGTTTGGCATGGGAAGACCGAGACCGAGACCGAGACCGAGACCAGAACCAAGCCAATGGGAAGTACGTTAATTGTGAATCAGCCTTTAATCAAAGCTTAAAGGGGAGTGGTCAGTAGAATTTACACCCCCATTTTATTGCGTCGTAAGATGCCGCCCCATTAGCGCAGCAAAGTGGCTAAAGAAACCTTTGATTTAAATTAACTTTTTTAATTAAATTTTCGCTTTTTGTGTCTATATCGTTAGTCCGTTCGTATCTCACGCCAACCGTACCCTTGCCATATTATACCGTTTCTTTTGAATAGTTGCTCTCCGCTACAACGTTGAGTGAGCGCGTTATTTAATTCTTGATCAACTTTCTTTCACCGACTCGAATTCTTTCGATATTTTCTTTTCGTCGCCTATTCAAAATGTCGCAAGACGAAGATAGGACCGGTCTATCGAACTGGGTTCGCCGTATGTGACAGTGAAAATTCGGCAACACAAGTTTTTCTGCTTTTCAAGAGACCCTCATCTCATATCTCCAAGGGACTGACGCGCATCTCAATATGCCACGAAGAAAGCGCAGCATTTGTGGTGTAAGATTGACTTTGAATGAAATGTCAAATTATTTGAGGTGCATTGGT
>JASAMY010003006.1:0-22255 GCA_030248085.1 Paralinhomoeus sp. GSCO2_6 | reverse complement strand
TAATTTTGTTTTTTTTTAACGCACCTAAAAGTATTTTTACTTTTTTTATATTATTAACTTTTTGTTTTTGCTGACATTGCTAACACTAGTAAGCCACTCTGTTCTGTAATGTAAGATTCATTGCGTCGTTCTGAAAAGGCAATCAACAAACCTAGGGAAAAACCTCAATTGTTTTGTTTCTTGATTTGTTTTTTACGGTTCATTGTTACTTTTTTGCAACATTGCCAACAGTTCATTTGTTAACCGTTTTTGCTGTTAGTGGTGATGTGACGCCATAGTGGTGATGATCCAATTGAACAAGCTGCGCCAACCTTGACCGATGTTCCAATGAATGCAACGTACAGTTAAAGCCACCCCTCCTTGTGTGTCCCTGTCCGCAGTCAGCTTGCGTAAACAAGATGACGTCGTAGAAAAACCCTTCAGTTCGACCTGAAGCTCAGCGAGGTGGAGATGCTGGAGGCGCTGAACGGCGGCGACCTGCCGAAGGGGCCCGTGGGCGACGGTCGGCGCCGACGACGCAAGCGCTCGGTGGCCCGGCCGCTCTACAAGCGCTGGCCCCACGCGGTCGTCCCCCTACAAGATCGACTCCCATGCTTTTGAGAGCCAGGACATGTGAGTCGTCCTGCTCAGTGGCGTAGACAGGGTTTGGATTTGGGAGTGGCAAAAAAAAAATATTTTTTTTTCGAGGAGGCACTCAAGCATAATTCCGGGTGTACCGGTACCTACATTTGACAGAGCCGCAGGCAATTGTGCATCGATCGACAAAAAATTGCACCTTAGAGCAATAAAAATGAATCATTTCCCAAAAAATGGAGGATATTCGGTGTTCTACAGTTATACACACAATACGAATAAGCAAGGTCTTCAGCCTCAATACCCTCTCGTATGCCTCACAAGAGATTTCGGCCAAAACCTGCGTCCGCTTCATGACGCTCAAAGGATACGAAGAGGAATTTGGCCAAGTTCCCAAGCGCTACCTGGTTTTCACTCGCAATACAACCAAAGATGCTGACTGCTTTATAAACCATGTCGGCTACTCCGGAGCGACAGGTGACTTTGGAACATGTTTTGAACGTATTAATACCGTAAACTGTACAATTATAGTAGCTAATTGTTTCGTTCAAGCCGTAGGAGGGTGTATAATTATAGCGACTAACACAACTATGTAGGTACATAACAGCATTCAAGCACATAGCTCCATTTTGGACCGGACGCGTCTTTTTCAGATGAGGCGCAGTCACGTATTGTGCTAGGCGGCGACTTGTGCGCAATCAAGGCGTCGATGCAGCACGAGATCATGCACGCTCTCGGCTTCTACCATGAACACTCTCGCTGGGACCGCGACGACTACGTGGAAGTGCACCCTGAGAACATGGAAGAAGGAGCAGAGAGTGAGTGAACCGAATACTAAGTGTGTGATATGCGTGAGCGCTGTATAGTGAGTTGACTGATCGCTCCGTAACTGATGCTCCCTAACACGCTATGGCTGGGTTCGCACTGTTCTGAGTTCGACTCTTGATGGATCCACTAAAAGGAGTAGGCATTTCCCTATCAATGGATTTTCTAGTGCTGTCGCTGCCCTAGATCATATAGATGGCGTTCTTTGGACCGCCCGGCTAATTATATGTGGCTCTAGACATGAAGGCGTCATGGAGCTGGGTCATTGTATATGGGCCACAGACGTTGCCTTTAACCCAACAATTAATTACAAGGGGGGGGGGGGGCGTTAATTACAGGATGAACAGTATACTGTCGCGGTTTTACATTTGTAGAGCCTAAAGCAAAAGGAATGTTGAGTGGGCTAAATGGCTGAGTGAGCAAGATGTGTGTTGTGTATGTCAGTGGATGTTCGCACTTTGCATGTCTTTGCAGGCCAGTTTGTCAAACAGACAAAACATACCAGTGACAATCAAGCAACCCCATATGACTATGGTTCGGTCATGCACTACAGTGGAATTGCAGCAGCCATAAATTGTTGGTCAATTTATTATTTTGGTACAAGTGCTAAATGTTTTACACTTCTCTGCCAGCGTACGAGGGTGTATTGCAGTAATTATGATTTCGTGAAGAACAGGGTTTGCTGGTTGACAGCTGCATTTTATCATCAACCGTTCGATTGGCACACTTTGGCACATCGATTAACGCATTTTCTATGCATTTGTTCTATAGCCGATGGCGGAAAAGACAAGCAATCGTCATGCTAGAGCGTGTTCGTGTCAATGTCAAGCAAGCAGAGACGCACTTCCACAACGACAACCAGACGCTTACCTAGCTGTGTGAATATACCTGGAATCATCAATAGATTCGTAGCAGACAACTTCAGCAGCGACTGATACGGGCCCAACCTAATCTTGTTGCAGGGTACAGCCCTGTGCTCGTTCCCAAGGATCCAAGAGCCCTCGGTAAAATTGGCCAGCTGATCGGCATTGACGATCTGGACGTTCAAGAGATCAATGACGCTTATAACTGCAAATTTTCGCCTGGAATGGACTCGCCCGTACACGAACCCTGGGACGTCTCGCCCTGCACAAACAAGGAGGTAATACATACCGGTATGTACAGTGCTGATTCTTTCGGAGAATGATGATTCTGTCTGCAGCGAGTACGTCACCACCGGTACGTCACCATATACATAGGTGTACGTGACGGCACTGAACATTGCACAAGTCCAATTGTTGGCAGGGTGCATACTTTTGGTCAGATCCCTCCACACCACCCAGTGCCACCGTAATAACAGTGAAGAATAACATCAACACTAACCTGATACAGTGCATCCTTTTTTGTCTGGACAACAACCAACCATCACACATCCACATTCACATGTGCTGACAGCCCACGCTAGCCCAACAAAACAAGTTTTTAGTGTATTTTTTGTCAGCCTTGAACAGTGCGCCAAACACAAAACTGATTCGGGGTGAGAAATGTGTGCGTTTCAAGAGTCATCAGTCGTCTCAGTACGCTAGATCTCCGATTTCGGGAGGGGAATTCCCCCTTTCCCCCAACCCCTGGATCCGCCAGTGGTGCTGTCAACACCTATGTACCGAACGCTAGGGACAGCGCAGACTGGGACAGCGAAACGAGTAGCGTAGTGAGCCAAATTGCGTTGGTGGTTCGTTGGTACACAAGCACGCACGCACGCACAATGCTGCCCCGTGCGTCGTTGTAGACCAAAGGCACATGCGACTATTACAAGCAGATGGGTTGGTGCAACCACGGATATCTTCGAGGTAGCACACCGGTTGAGACTGCCGAACTCTGTGCCGTCACTTGCGACCACACGTGCCCAAATTATGAAGGCAAGCCCAGCGAGAGCATATGCAAGCGGATACATATACCGTAAATCCTCCAATAGAAGCCCCCCCAATAGTGCCCCGGGGCAAAAAGTGCCACGCGATCTGCGCTATACAGGGAGACAAGTCAAGCAGTAGTGATGTAGAAGTGGTGTGTACACAGCTACGCCCATTAATGAATGACATTCCAGGTACTTTGAACTGTTAATCACCTAAAAAACGCAAAAAGTTCCAATAGTGCCCCCGGGTAGAGCGAGGTTGAAAGTATAGTGCCCCGGGGGCACTAATGGCGGATTTACGGTAGGTAGGTAGGTAGAACAATCGATGGAGCGATTCGACGCGGTTTGCAAACCTTCATCTGTTCACTCCGATTTCTGAGACAGTGAGCGGGTTGCATAAAAGTTTGCGACTGTCGCAACTCAATGGCGCGATCGTAAGATTGCAGTTGCGATCGAGCCTCTCTCGCAGCGCGTGTTCAATTATTCGTTGAAAACATTTTGAAAATACGTCACTCGGAAGATACGACTGAGGTTGCGTCAGCAGTTACGACAGTCGTACATGCGTCTATCGCAAATCGTTTTATGCATCGACCACTTGCGTGCGTGAGTCGTATTTGCGACACTCGCAAGTCACTTGCGATTGTAGCTGCCTTCTTACGACGATCGCAGCTGCGACTGTTTTATGCAACCCGCTCAGTGTACATAATATTGAAAAAAATGAAGGTTTGAAAACCGCGTCGAATCGCTCCATCGATTGTTCAGCATGTCGGGACGAATCCAAATTGCATAAATTGGTCACATATAATGAACGAGCACATTAGAAAATCAACATTGAAAATTGCGTTTTCAGTGCAAATTGCAAAAATACTCAAACTTTTGCTTATTTGGCTGCCTCTGGCCTCGAAATTTTTCACGAAACTTCTGTCAGGATATGGTCATATAAAGTGGTTTAACATATGTAGAAACTTGAGGGGACATTTATGTTTTGGGGGTACAAATGCCGATTTTTCAAAATGTTGGCACCTCGCTTGCCGTGGATTTTGCCCTCTAGCGAAATCGTGGGAGCTCAGAGAAGGGCAGCGGTTGGAGTGGGTGGAGCACCAATCCTCCTTCGCCTACCCAACGGTATACCCCCCTATAGGGTAGTTGCATCGAGTGGGAAGTGGTACCTGAAAATTTGCGACCCTATGCAGAACGACATTTTTGGCAATTTTATGAACATTTTTGCCTGTATCTCCCAGTCCCAAATGGAGGGGGGGGGGGTTGACCAACACAGGGGTGCATGACCCACCCTACCCTACATCCCCATGCCCTCAGCTCAAATTTTATTTTTTTCAAAGTGTACCAAATTGGGGTCCATTTTCTACACTTTCTCAGACATTGACTTAAAAAGTACACTGCTCCGGCAGGGGGAGGGGGAACAGTGACGGATCCAAAATTTTGTGACGGGGGTGGCGGCGAAATTGAAGCAAGCGAGACGGATTTTGCAGAAGGGGGACCTGTCAAAATTTATGGATACTGGGCCATTTCAGTGGCGGCTTAGGCACATAACAATTATTCTGAACAATTAATACATAACAAACGGCGCCACAAACAAACTCTTTGAGATTTTCGACCACTTACAATCATTTTATCAGGAAAAAGTAGGTTCGCTATTCACTATCACAGCATATTTATTCTCTTGTTTCGTGATCTTTGTGTTGTTGGACAAATTTCTGTTTCCTAAGTTAAGATATTGTGCTGATGTTGAAAAGTGGACAAGAAAGCATCATAAGAAACCGCAGGCAATTTTTGGCGTTTTTGAGTACTCTCAAGCCTCAATTCAGACGGTGGGGGCGGCAGGTGTTTATTACCAAATTTCCCAACTTGCTTTCGCTATGCCCACCAGGCTGGTTCCCCTCCTTTCTAAAGTTCCGCCATCTTGCCGACTCTCTGCGCGATACCCTCCTTCAAACCACCCTGTGGGGCGCTCCGCACCGCCGCCCTCCCCGCCCTTCTCTAAATCCTTACGGGGAGGGCGGCCGCCCTCCCCGCCCTCCCTCTGGATCCGTCGCTGGGGGAGCGGGGACTATGGAGGATTTAGTATTTGAGGATTTATATTACACACAGCATTCGAATGGGAAAGTTACTTTTAGGATGACGATTTCAAAAACCGACACTCCCTACTACACAGTACACATGGGAACGATCTTCTGTTTTATTCGACGAACGAAGATTTTTAAAACAAGTTGGAAAGTGGAAAGAATACAATTGTGATTGGATTGATCGGTGTTTGGTGATTTTCTTGCTGTTCTTTTATTGGTTTGCAGGCGAACACTAAATCTTTTTGAAAGTTGCGCACAAGCACAGCACGAAAGCCACCGCTTACGCAAGAGAAACTCGCCGCTTACAACTCAGGGCAGCTGATTCTGAGAGCGTGCGTGCGTGCGCTCGTGCGTGCGTGCGTGCGCGCGTGCGTGCGTGCGTGCGTGCGCTCGTGCGTGCATGCGTGCGTGCGTGCGTGCGTGCATGCGTGCGTGCGTGCGTGCGTGCGTGCGTGCGTGCGTGCGTGCGTGCGTGCGTGCGTGCGTGCGTGCGTGCGTGCGTGCGTGCGTGCGTGCGTGCGTGCGTGCGTGCGTGAGCGCTCGCGCGTGGGTGCGTGCGTGCGGGCTCTTGAGTGCGTGCGTGCGTGCGTGCGTGCGTGCGTGCATGCGTGCGTGCGTGCGTGCGTGCGTGCGTGCGTGCGTGCGTGCGTGCGTGCGTGCGTGCGTGCGTGCGTGCGTGCGTGCGTGCGTGCGTGCGTGCGTGCGTGCGTGCGTGCGTGCGTGCGTGCGTGCGTGCGTGCGTGCGTGCGTGCGTGCGTGTGTGCGTGCGTGCGTGCGTATACCATTATTCGAGCGTACGAGCATCCTATGGTTGGCCAGCTGTATACGTATTCGTTGCCGCCAAGGCTGGTAGTTTTTGTAAACGGCGAATGGATTAACGACTTGCACCGAAAGGCAGGTCGATCGTCGAACAGCTCCGCCCATCAATAGCTGTCAGTGGCGCGCGTTCCGAGCCACTGCGCCCAACTCGTTTGTCACCCGCTGCAAACCTTGCAGTTATCCATCAGATCTTTGCCGCGACAATACTTGTCAGTGATTTTTGCAGCGTGGGAACGCGTTCGGCTTTTGTTAGCTGTCGAGCCGCCGCTCGCTTTTGCGGATCATTCTGCGCAAGCTAGTCGAATAATTCTGGAAAAAGTGAGAAAAGCGGAATAGGAATAATTTTTGACTACTGTAGCTCGTTCTCTGTACTGTAAGCTTTCCAGTACAGCATGATAGGCGTCCTGCAAGTGTTTGGCGTGGCAGCGCTGGCGGCTGCAGCGATCCTGGGCGCTCCTGTTGCTACGGTTGTTTGTTTCTTTTTTGCTGAAACGCATTGCCCAATAGTGCTTTGCAAATTTACTTACCTAGTATATTCGAATTCTCAAGTCATTTTTTTCTTAGAATAGACTGTTATCGACTGAGTTGCGCGTTACTGGGGTTTTGACAGAATGTACTTGGTGCATTTTTCTTACTTTGCAGAATTTGCGGGGGTACTGTAGGCGTATACCGTACACCTACTGCCCCTGATCCTCTTCTGGCTGCGCCAATATACAATAAAGCGACTACCGTAAACCTATAATTACCCCTCCGGAGGCTAATTGTTTTGTTCGACTCTCACACAGTCGACTCTAACGCACTCTCACACAGTCTCACATGCACATACATGTGCATACATACACATGCGCGTCCATACATACACCCAGACATAGAAAATTTTGAGTTTCTGAAGATCGTTTATTTAGAGAGGGGGCGTAATTATAGGGTTGGGGAGGGCTTATAAACTCAAAGTGGTCTTAGGAGGGTGTATACGGTAATCATAGGGGAGAAGCAAATTCTAGTGTTTACGGTCGGTAGGTCGATTGAGACATGATTCCTCGTTGGCAAGGAAGGAAGGTGCTCTGTTGCTCTTTTTTAATTAAAACAGCTGACTACGTTAGGTGGTGGCCGCTTGGGCTTTGGCACTTCACAGACAGCACTGTTTCATTGCAACCAGGCTTGGGTAAAAAAATTTATTTTTTGAAGTGTACCAAATAGGGGTCCATTTCCTACACTTTCTCTGACATTGACTCTTAAAAGCCATTAGAAGCCAACTTTTCACTACTGATGGTTTATTTTCTTGAGTCGGGCTACGACTATGACGGTCGAGACGTGGTTTTGACAGCCTCCAGAACACCTCCAATACTAATTATGGTTATTTAGCTCATTCAGGCTGCTACTAAGTAGTTATATAGGCTTTAAACGCACTGAAACCAACGTTTTTGCCTCGATCTTTAGCGCTTTTTGAACAATTTTGACAAAGTTTCTTTTTATATTAAAAAAAATTCAAGTTTTTTTAAAATTGTTTTTAAAGTTTTTTTTTGCCCAAGCCTGATTTCAACGTGCATCGTGAACGTTCTCCATTTAAACTGTGTCCACCTACAGTAAATCTTCTAATAGTGCCCCCTTCCAATAGGAGAGATTGAAAGTATAGTGCACCAGGGGTACTGTTGGATGATTTACGGTATGCTACTTATATGGGCCACTGACGGCCTCCTAGCGTTGCTCCTAATCCAACAACAACCAAAAATATCCTTTCAGCCGAGCCCGCAGCTGCCCGGCGACATTCTCAATGACGAGTCGGTGGCAGCGTCGGCACAGCAACAGGGCAACGACAGCGTCGTAGCCAACTTCATCGAAGACGTCAACGGCACCGACGGCTTCTATCAGGTCCCCTGAACAGAACGCCCCATTTTTTTTTATTGAGTGTCTCGAGACCAAAGTCTCAGGCGAGAGGGGGACCGCATGGGTCCTTGCTTGGTTACCTCTGCCTTCCTCAAACCGATCGTCTCGGTGAGAACTGCGATCAAGGGACACCGTTCTTTGCATTAGCCCCTTGCCCAAGGCATAGTTACTGTTTTTTGCGTCTTGCCTCGCTGAGGATTGAACTCCGCACCTTGCGGTTTGAAACCCAACGCCTTAGCCCAACTGAGCAAACAGCTGCCATTGAAACGACCAACCCTGTAGGTATGTACATGCAACTACTAGCGACACACTTCGTGGCGGTTCCCCGGCCCGAATGCGCGTGCATCTTCCAGACCACTGCGCGTTTACACGTGTGCAGGGAGACCTGAAGCTGACGGAGGAGGACATCAAGCTGGTCGAGACGGGCGACGACGGCTCCGTTTCCATTGTCGTCGTGGAGGAGGCGGCGGCTCGCCGCAAGAAGCGCTCCGTCACCCGGCCCCTCTACAAGCGCTGGCCCGACGCCATCCTCCCCATAGAGATCACGCCCCGTTTCCAACAAGACGAAAACCTGTACGTTCCACTTGGTTAAAGTCTCGAAAATTTCTGTCAATCTTCCAATTGGCCATTTGAGGGCTAATCGTTTTATTCGAGCCAACCGGTGGGGTGGTATTGTGGATTTGCAGGAGGCTCGTGGTACTGGAGTGGGGGTTGGGGTGGGGGGGGGGGGTTAAGTTTTTCGTACATACACACGCAGACTTTGGTTTTCCATTTTCTTTTTACTGAAAAAGTATTACTTTAAGCTTTTTATTAGATTGCTTTTATTTGCTGACATTCGGTGTCCGGATTCCAAAGAGTTTATTTTCGTTTATCGTAAATTCCCCAATAAACGCCCTGGGCGTTCATTTTTTCAACCCACCCTCTACCCTAAGCGTTCATTGGAGGGGGGCGTTCATAAACGTTGCAACAATGTTGAGCAGACCCAATAAATTGTGCGTTGAACTTAAAAATTGTACGGTTATTTGTGCAAATCGCCTTCTGCAGCGACTAAACAATAGCCGTTTCTAGTGCGTACAAGCAATATATCGGACTCAAACGTAGTATACTGCATGACAATAGCAGCATATCAGTGAATAACTGTGTTGTAAAGCACGCCCCTGGGCGTTCATTGGAGAGTGGGCGTTTATTAATTCAACCCACCCTCTACCCTAGGCGTTCATTGGAGGGGGGGGGGTGTTCATTGGAGGGTGGCGTTTTTTGGAAGATTTACGGTAAAATGGAAATCAGTCTCAAACAACGTCTTTAGACGGACGCTCTTATCGAACGCTACGCAGATGATCTCGAACCATACGTGCGTCCGAATCATGGACACTGATGCTTACAAGGCTGAGTTTAAAAAATATCCCAAGATGTGGCTCAAGGTCGTCAAAGACTCCCCATACGACGAGAGATGCTACTCAACGACCGTCGGCTACAGCTACCCTGAAAGTATAACGTTTATTTACGTATCTGCAATAGGCAATTTAGGTAGGCGTAGAGGCATTTGTGTTTTTTTGTTTCGATTTTGTTTGTGTTTGTATTAGAGATGAGCATGGGCCTAGAAATCCCGGCCCGGCCCAGCCAAATCGGCAAAAATCCGGCCCATGCCCGCAAATTTCTATTGAATTTTGCCCAAAAACGAGGCAGGCCCAGCCCACCCCTGGAAAATCAGGCCCATGATCATCTCTAGTTTGTATGGTTTTGTTGTACAAGTTACGATAGTAGTTCGCGAAAACGTCCGTGGCCTAAGCCTAAGGGCCGATCTATAGCCGCGGACATGCAAATGTCGGGGCCGGCCCAGACTTAGCATAACCGAGGGAAAATACACAGCGGACCCAACAATATAGCGCGTACACTCTTCAACAAGTACGTAATCAATTTGTGTAACACGGCGGAAAACGTTAAAATGATAACGTTTAGATTCCAACATAGAAGTAATGAACGGAATAAAAACTGTTGGTACTTATTTCCGTTCTTGGCGGTGAGCTCAAGTTGCGCGAGGCGCCGCAATTTCAAATGCTTGCATGTGGGTGTCCACGGAACAAAAGATAAAAGTTGGCCAATTGGTGTCCGCGTACAGTTCAGAGGTTATAGATCGGGCAAAAAATGTAAGTGGCAGCACCAGGAAAAATGTGTTAACCAATAAATAAAATTTTTTTTATGAACATCAAAGCATTGATACAAATGAATTATGTAATTATAGCCTTCAGATTTTGCAAAAAAAAACTGATTCAATTATTTAATATTTCTACTTTTAATGAGAAAAACTACTTCGAACATTCCTTTATCGACCAATCAAACTCAAACACAAAAAAAAACAATGAATTTGGTTAATTCAGCTAATTCGTTTTTCGCCACTTCGCAAAACCCCTGCTGTGCTAATATGTAATATGTAAATATATAATACGTAAAACATCTTGGTCATCTTGATTACCGTAAAACCTGTGATAAGCAACAGCGCGGGAACAACAACACCACGCTTTTCCAGTCGCTGGCAACCCCGAGATTCACTTCGCCGGTAAGCCCAAATCTTTCTGTCATAACGCCGGCGTGATGGCGCACGAGCTGATGCACGTGCTCGGCTTCAACCACGAGCACATGCGCTACGACCGCGACGACTTTGTCCGACTCCACCTCCAATACGAACAGCAATCGCTGCACCGTTCGTGCCTTTTCCCTTCTTTTCTTTCGCTCTCTAGAATTTGCACACGATTTTCTCGTGACATTTTTCTCATAATCATCCGTCCGGTGTGTGTCGTTACGACTTGTCCGCACAATGAGTTGTCCCTTGGCCAGCCTTATTCTGGAAAGCACCTAAAATAAAGTGTCCTACTACCGGAAAAGGCAAAAAAAGGAGTCTAGCATGCGATACGAAGCGGACGACCCCGCCCCCCCCCCCCCCTCCCCTCGCCACCTTTCCAGTGACAACAATTAGGTATATAAAAATTTCTATACTTTTTGCGGCGTGAAAAGTGGAACAATCAAAAGGTTTAGAAACAGTAAAAGAGGCTGCATTACTGCTTTATTTGAGTATAAAATAGAAAGTTTTTGGCCTAAAATATAGACTTACGCTAAAGAAACGTCTAAAAACGTTTACACTTCCATTACACCAAGAGCCACATACGGGACGGGGTTTGCTTTCGACGCTATGTACACAAAGTTACATACGTGTATTATATACACACAATATATACACACATGTAGCCTTTTCCACGTGGCAGACAATTACGTGAAGCAGACGAAGGACGCGACCACACACCATCAGACGCCCTACGACTACGGCTCCATCATGCACTACGGACCCCTGAATCAATACTACCAAGTACGGTTCGCTACGTCAATTCTTAAACTGTTTGCCGTAAATACCGAAAATCTTGCAGTTCGGAATAAACCTTTCAGTGGGGCCCAAGGTAGAGAGTATGTACTACAAGACAATGATTGCCCATGCCCAGTGCGTTCTGTAGAGCGTCTGCGATACCGCCATAAATACCGTAAATCCTCCAATACAACCCCCCTCCAATAGTGCCCCCCCCCTCCAATAGTGCCCCCGGATATGGCAAGATTGAAATAATAGAGCCCCCCTCCAATAGTGCCACCGGGGTAAGAAGTATGTTGTGCCATGTGCCTTTTAGGGGCAAAAATATTGTGGTAGGTACATTTATATCGTGCATACACACTACTACTAACCAATAATAGTACGTTTCAGCAACTATTAACGGTAAATCAACCATTAAATGTGGCAAAAGTGATCAAAATCACCGAAAAATCGGCAATTTTGACAGCGAAACTAGCATTACCATTTAAAATTGTTATTGTAGGTTGTTCCGATTGTTGTTAGATTTGCAAATTGCTTGTTGATTTGCAAATTGCTTTGCAAATAGATTTGATTTGCAAATTGCTTTGCAAATAGATTTGATTTGCAAATGCAAATTGTTGTTAGAAGCCCCCCTCCAATAGTGCCCCCGGGTAAGAAGAGGTTGAAAAAATAGTGCTCCGGGAGCACTATTAGAGGATTTACGGTAAAGCGTATTTGCATATCAAAAAGCGACCATGCTCATGACCATCTGGGTAGGTGTCGCGAGGACTCGATCGAGCCATCGCGCGTGCACGTAGGTATAGGTACGTCAAGCGGTTCGCGAGTTAACTTGTTGCCCACACGCAAACCCACACAGCCGTGCGGTGCTCGCGGCGCATTGTAAGGAGAGGATTCAACTGTGTACAACAGATTACGAGCTTCGAGCTCATCCGCTATTGGACGTGCAGACTGTGATCGAGACGCTCCGGCCGCTGCCCGAAGGCGTCACGATGGGCCAGAGGAAGGGCCTCTCGGAGCTGGACATTCGCGAGATCAACGAGGCCTACAACTGTGACGGCGGTCGGCATGTTCCCTGGAGGGTGCGTCATGCGCCTGCGCCTCTTTGCGTCCGTCCGTCTAACGGCTGTGTGGGTCCCGACGACCCACCGACCCCCCTTCCCCCCCCCCAGCTGTCCTTGAAAACCGTCCTTCTAGAGGGTGTTTTTTTATAATCACATTTTATTTTGGAATAACTCTTGTTTCCTTAAAAGAGACATCTGATTTGGAGTGTCATACTCATAACTCTCGGATTCCTCCACCGAATTCGACGATTCATTTTTCAGGCCAAATCCAAAAGTCTTCTGTATAAAGTGTTTCAAAGTTTCATAGCAATCCGGTAAAGTAAACAAAAGTTATTCAGAAAAAGAAGTGTGCTTATTTAAAAAACTCTCTTTAGTGAGATTTTTTAGGACGCGAATGGGGGGGGTCGGCTGACTAGTCCGCGTCGGACCATACCTGTACCGGGTCTGGAAGAGTGGGGGGGGGGGGGGAATGGCCGAATTCTGGCGAGGGGGCGGTGGCTAGATCAAAAAGTGGGGGGGGGGTTAGTTACAATGGGACTTTTGGTCAAAAGTGGGTATAAACAGGGTGGTGAAAACGTCCATTGGAAAAATTCGGGGGGGGGGGGGGGGGTGGGTGTAATTAGCGAGGGAAGGTGTCCCCCCAGTTACAGGTATGAGTCGGACACCGCAACGCGTTCAGGACGGGCCCTGCGAAAACAACTGGAGCCAGCCGTTCTGCGACATGGTCGTGCGCTCGGGTCTCTGTGGCGTGAACGTTATACGGACAGGCGAGAAAGTAAATACCGCCGTCAATTGCGCCAGAATGCGACCCAACGTGTCCCAATTACAGAGCAGGTATACCGGGTGGGCAAGCCTCGACTTCCGCTCTTTGTTCAAGCATATCTCAGGGGTGGATGAAGAGATTTCGATGAAATTTTAAACACTTGTAGTAGACGGTCTAACTTAGACTTCCTCCAAGTTTTAGCTTAATCTATTACGTTGTTCAAAAGTTACGCACAAAACAATTTGTATACGAAAATGCGTGTTTTCAAAGAACTGTAGTCCAGCTTTTTAAAACAAAACTATTTTTTTGCGCGAGTATATCGCGCCAGAAATCCTCTTTGGAACAGCGCGTTTTTATTGCAAAACAATTTTACAAAACGTACATTCAAGCTGACGTTATGCGTAGAATCAAAGTTGAGTTCCCAACGATAAAAACGCTATCAGAGAACACTGTCTCAGCGACCGTAAAGCGCTTCGAGGGGACTGGCGCAGTTGCTAACCGCCCTCACCCGATGCCAAGGCCAGTCAGCACTGGATCAACGAAAGAAAGCGTTTTACGTTCGATTTAGAAATCGCCAGAGAAGTCGACGTGATGCCAGTCGCCAGAGAACGTACATTTTATCGTGTACAAATTGTTTTGTGCGTAACTTTTGAATAACGTAATAGATCTAGCTGAAACTTGGCGGAAATCTACGTTAGACCGTGTGAATCTACTACAGGGTGCGGCAGGGTTACCCCGCCAACTTTAAAAATTAATAACTCACGCTAGGAAGCGAATTTTTTTATGCGGTTTGTTGCATTCGAACGACAATACGATGGCAATTTTAATGCCGAAACATCAGCGAAATCGATCACTCGAACTGTTCCTATATGACCGAAACCCCCAGTTCGGTGCCACCAGTCGAGTCGACTTCTGGGGGCTTTGTGTAAAGGCCGCCTTGACTCTTTCGTTGGTGAACTGAGTGCGCACAGAGCGCACGTCGCCGACAGGCGGCCTACTCTTTCATTTTAGCACAGTGCCTCGCTCCAGCAGTCTTTTGTGGCAACCTTTGATCAAGTCTTTCCCAGGCTTCCTGTGGTCGCAAAATTCCGTCCGAAATTTTCGTTGGGTTTGAGAGACGCTTCGATTTATGTCATACCAAATAACCAGTTTAGCAAGTTCCTTTGAAGAAAAACTTTATTATTCTGTCCTTCCTTCCTTTATTCTGTCTTTTGACTTTCAAATTGAATTGCTACCGAAAGTGACAAAAGTTGCTTTAAAATCAAACTGCAGGGTAATACAATTTTTTTTGATGGGTCTCGCTGATTGTCATCGTAAAAATAATCTCATAAAAATTGCCATCGCATTGTCGCTCGAATGCAACAAACCGCATAAAAAAAATCGCTTCCTAGCATGAGTTATTAATTTTTAAAGTTGGCGGGGTAACCCTGCCGCACCCTGTACATGTGTTTAACATTTCATCAAAATCGCTTCATCCACCCCTGAGATATGCTTGAACAAAGAGCGGAAGTCGAGGCTTGCCCACCCTGTACTACATTGTAGGTTGCAGGCCAGTATACTACACGTGTACCGTATGGTGCCCGAATTTACGGACGTTTATATGAATACCGTAAACCCTATGCATATTTAGCCCCCCTTCTATTGTAAGTAGCCCCTCTATAATGATACACCCTCCCAAGACCACTTTGAGTTTATTAACCCCCCTATTGTTACACCCCTTCCTAGACGGACCATCGTCTAAATGGTAAATTTTTCCATGTCTGGGTGTATGTATGGTCTGTGTGCATGTATATGGTATGTGTATGTGAGACTGTGTGAGAGTGTTGTCGCGCACGCACAGAGAGTGAGGCCGACTGCGCGAGTGACCTGGCTAGCCGCCTTCACTTCCAAGCCAACTACTGCGACGGCGTCCAATGCAGCTACCCACTCAGAAAGACCCCTAATGGCTACGCAGCTCAAGTGCCTAGTACTTTCGAGGTATACATGCGTACATTGTACATTTATAAGCCTTATAATTGGCCCTAGTGGGACTACTAATTGTTTCGTCTGGGCCGCAGGAGGGGGACTACCGTAAATCCTTTAATAGTGGCCCTTCCCGGTGCTGGCACCCCGGGATCGTCAAGCACTTAATAAATTATTTACATATACCTTACTTATTTACACTTATTTACATACAGGTACCACTGAAACTACTCGCTCGCTCTCAATATACGGTTTGCGGTACATGCGCGAAAATTGACTCCGAATTGACTGCTACATATTGCCGAGCGGGCGTGAATTTCGTCACTATACATGATCACCATGGTGTCTGAACGTTGCCCCGGAGTTCGGTCAGACCAAAAAATCACTTGTCGCGCAGGTGGACAACGTCCCCTACACTGTGGTCGACGTGTGTCAGAAGACGTGCGACCCACGCTGCGCGGGCTTGCCTGACAGCAAGAATCCGGAACCGAGCCAACCGGAGCCGCAGCCAAAACCCGGTCAGCACACTGTGGTTGTGTCTGTGTCGCACACGCACGCATGGGTCGCTTACTCACAGACCGACAGACGTGGAGCACGCACGCGCGCACACACGCTCCGACCCACTCATACGCACGCACTGCTGTATGCGCATACATGTACAGGTTGTGTATGTACATGTAGGTTGCAGGCACACGCATGTTTGTGCGCACTGTACAGTCACAAGGTATACTCATAACCCGCGCAGAAGAGCCGAGCGCCGTCGACCCGTTCGGCAGCCTCGTGGCCACCTTTCAAATGCCGTCGGCCTACGTGGGCGAGCCCGACTGCAGCGGCGATCTGCTCACGAAGACCTATAAGACGCTGGCTTCTAATCCCTGCCTCAAGCCAAACGCCTGCGAACGTCTGGCCGACAAGCTCCGCATCCAAATCGAAGACGGAAATGGCATCACTACGCATGTGGACGAGAGGTCCTTCCACACGTGGTGCCAGACCACCTGCGACAAGCGATGCCACTGATCGGCGACGAGATGGGTACGTGTACGCAATGGACCGCGAGTGACTGTTCTTTGGCGACAACAAAACAGTGGCGCACCCAGGGCTGGCATTGGGGCGCTTGCCCCCCAAAATTTACAGAGGGGCGATTTTTGCAAAAGAGCATAGGTACCCTTACGACATTTCCGAATAGCCACAAAAAAGAAAAGTTTGCCTGCGGCGCTGTGTTTTTTAGCAAAGTTGGTATTTTGCGGCCCCTAAATGAATGTGGTAGAATTTGCAAAAGAATTGCCTGTGGCGCAGCTTTTTCCAGTCAAACTATGCATTTTGAGGCTTCTAAGGAGCATTTTTGTCGCATAATGTGTAAAAATTAGCATGTGGCGCTGTTTTTTGGGCAAACGGTGCATTTTGGTTGCTCTATGCGTTTTTAGCACAAGAATTGCCTGCACCTCTAACCAAATTACAATGGTAGGTACCTGAAAATCATGTTTCAGTGCAACCTAGAACATTTTTTTGCTTCTCCCAATACTAAATCCTGGCTACGCCACTGCAACAAAACACGTTTTAGTGTCGCTGAGTTGAGAAAAGGAAGGACTTCAGAGTAAATTTAGGCTCCACGATCTTCCATTTTGTTACTAGTCGATTATTACGCACCCATGTGATATCATTTTCTGTTTTTAGATATGTAGGATGGTTCGATCCGTTTAAAATGGCTGCGCTAGATGAGTTTGTCATATTTGGTGGTAAGGCACTGTTTGTGGTCGAATTATTCACTTGAGGGATTTCAAAAGAACTGTACAATGTAGCAAATGAACTAAATATTTATATCACCAACGGGCATAATATCAGAATCAGAACAGAGAAGCCCTGGGATAGAGAAGCACGCTTTTTTGAGTTGATGGCGGCTTTGGCAGGCCGGGTGGGCGGTGCTTGACAGAAAACTAGCGGCCCTCCCCACGCATACCTGTAACCGGGTCTGGAAGAGTGGGGGGGGGGGGGGGGGTAAATGGCCGAATTCTGGTGGGGGGGGGGGGAGTGTCTGAAGCAAAAAGTGGGGGGTAGCCGGCCATTTTTTTGAGTTATACTGGTACTTTTTGGTCAAAAATGTGTATAAATAGGGTCTAAACAGTGTTATTCAGCTGTTTTATGGTCATATAACACTGAAAAGCACTGAAATACACCAACATCTACTCACTTTTATCATTTTAGACAGAGTGAAAATCCCTTGGGAAAATTCTGGGGGGAGGGGTGGGGGGAGTTGGAAAAAATCTGCGGGGCCCCGAAACCCCCCCCCCCCCCAGTTACAGGTATGTCCCCACGTGCTTCATCGAGACGGAACCACATCAACGAAGTTCAAAATGAAGCAATCATTTCTTTGCTGTGCGCTGAGTATTATACATTTGTTCAATAAGGCTGCACCTCTACAAGAGCACCTGCATCGGATAGAGCCCCAAAGCCCATGGGTTCAGAGCGAATAAACCACGGCACTATTGGGGCAATTGGGGCAATTCATGTAAAATATATGAAAGGTTTCGACACACCTACATAGGTACAACCTACCGTTATACCTTTTCCATTGATCCACTGTATATAGGTTGTAACTGATAAACGAAACAAAGACGAACCAAACTGTGGTAAACATACCGGTATGTACTGTACCTATGTAGTTGCGCTGTAGCAGTTTCTAATGCTGGTACAACGCAACATTCTGGCTTTGCCATTCTTTCTAATGCCAATTCTGTGTTAAATGTACTTTGCGCTATGCACTATGCAGCACTCAATGTGTAGTTGAGAAGAAAATCATGCTGGACGTTTGCTCACTGCATACGGCGAAAAATCTGCATTTACAATGTGTACAATTGTACATACATATATACATGTAGATGCAATGCAATGCAATGTACACTGCAGTTGCACATGGGCAACGTTGTGAGTGAATGAGTTACACCACACCGCACCTCTGAACCGTACGCTACACTTTTCGAACACCTAGCATGTGAGTTGCACGGGAAGAATACAGGCATAGTGCATCAACTCACTAGACGCCTCACAATTGCAGGTGCTCACCCGATCCAGTCTTGTTCAAATCGTCCAGCGCAGTTGTCCCGTGTCGAATTAACAACCACAAAACACACACACACACCGCCTGGCGACATACTTCTTTACATTCCATAGCGACCTCGGCCTCTTGCGGGGCCTCAGTGTCCTCCGTATGAGAGATGCAAAGAAGCACGCGGCCACGGCGGTTCGTCAGGTTCTCTGGGAGTCCAAGCTGCGGGACTCTTTCCTCTCTATCTCTCTATCCGCAGCGTCGGCGAGTGAGTGACTGAGAGAGCTGCTGGGGCCGAGGGCAGCGGAGTAAGCAAACTGCAGCAGCAGCAGCAGCAGCGGAGCCTGCGGAGGCGGGATGCAAGGCGGGGGAGAGGAGAGGAGAGAGGCAAATATAGCCGAGCTTCGGGGAACGCTCGTCGCTCGCCTGCCGAGCAGCGGGAAATAAATAGCAGGCGCGCGCTCGCCGCGCTGCTAGCGGCGTGCCATCGGACGGACGGACGGTAGGGTCGGCAGGCGACGGCCAGACGCTGGGGCCGAAATAGCCGCGGCGAAGGAGAGGGAACTGAGGAGTGAGAACGGCCCAAGAGAGTTGCTTGCCCCTCCACTGGCACAACCCGACGACTGCGGGCCGAGCGAGCGAGCGAGCGAGCGACTGACCTCGACGGCGCGCAGGGGTTTTTGGAGTCCCGCCGTCGCCGTAGCCCGTGTCCGACCTAGATCGCGCGCCGTCGTCGTCGGCCGACCGACCTCCATTACGCCGCGACGCGCCGCGCTTTTTGCACGCCCGTCGGCCCCCCTGACACAGTTTCCAGCATCCCCCCCCCCCAGGCTTCTGCGTCGAGAGCTGTTCGCAGCCCCCCCCCCCCCGCGAATTGAACAAGGCGAGGCGACGGATCGAACTATCCAGCGGCCGAACAGACGACGCGGTTTAGGAGGTCGACGGGGGGGGGGGGGGGTGAGGGACGGACAGGCGCCCCGACAGACAGATTCGACACAACTGCCGCGCGCGCGCGGCGCCGTGCAAATGTGACGATCGCACCGACGCGGCGGGAACGCTGGCACGCGGGAACACCGTGGGGCCAGGGTACAGTACACTTTCCAATAGACACCCCTCTTTCCCCTCCGACTAATTAAACGGACTACGACGCATGCAATCAAGCGAGACACGCAAAACGAGTCACGCAATGAATTCGTCGTGGTTGTCGCTTACGCTTCTCAGAGTGTTTCATATGCGCTCGCCCGAGTAATAACGCGCATGTGCGATATTGCTTGAGGACGGTGCACCACGCAGTCTCAACGCTTGCACAGCTTTATACTTCGCATTACCTACAGGGTGACACCACGAGGGGTCACAATATTTTATTTAGCCAGATAAATATGAAATCTGTTTAATAACGTTTATAATTAATATATTAATAATTACAATAAATAAACACCAGAGTGTTGATGCTAAGTTGAATTACGTAGAATTGGCGCTTGAAAATACATAGGTACAATGGGTACTTATCTTTATCTGCCATTTGAAATGCCATTCGGGACAACATTCGAATTTGTAATTGCGTGTCCGCGCGTTGCACCTACCTGTTGTTTGACCACTCTGTCTGGGTGGGCTATAAATAGCCACTCTTCAAAGCCAATAAGCCGCTCCCGGTTGGGCCCCCGAGCTCAGCGAAGCCATGTTTGTCTGCGTTCGTCGCATTTTGTATGTGCCTCCACCACAAACGCGAATGCACACAAATCCGTTTTCGTTTCGCTTATTCCTCGTGGTGATGTGATGTGATGTGTGATGCTTTGAAGCAGCGTGTGTGCTGTGTGTGGCTGAGTTGGAACTAAAGCGCTGTGCCTGGAATATCAGGCATCCTCAATGAGAGACGTTGCTTCGGTTAGTCCTACTGCACAATGTTGCGTGTTTTTTTTTTGGATGTTATTATCTTATGACTGTTTATCTCGTCTGGCTTACCTGCCGGTACAATTTCATTTCCTTTTGTACCAAAATTTTCTTAGAACCTCAAAACCCTCCTCATGACGATGCATAGGTACATTTGTATGTACATCCGGAAGTGTTTCTGCCAAGGTTTGTTGTTGCTCTAAGTGTATTTTCAAATTTTTCTGCTGATCCCATTTTTACGCATTGGGGACTGTAGCTCAAGCAAGACCATTTAGGTACTTGTACTTACACGGTAATCGCACTACTACGATACTGCTATTACGTAGTTCTCTGTTGGAGACTGCAGACTAATAGCGTCTAATAGCCTTCTATTGTGTCGCAGGGAGCTGTCTTTGTCATGGTTACTGCCGATGCTTCTCCGGCAGAAGCGAACCTCCACTCGCCCTAACAGAATGCTAGCATTGGATGTGTATACGCTGTACGTGTTCTGCAGCAGATACGCCATATGTACGGATAGGAACATGTAGCTACACATGTACGGCCCCCAAAGAGCAAAGAACGTGCTCGCCTGCCACTCTTCTCAACGTCTTCTGTGTATCGTTCCGTTCCGTTATCGCCCAACTCAGAGCGGCCGCCACCAGTCAGTTGTGTGACAAGCTTTTGCGCGGATACTATTTAAGGATCTACGGTAGCTTCTGACGCAAACCGCGC
Source organism: Paralinhomoeus sp. GSCO2_6 (assembly GCA_030248085.1). Taxonomy (NCBI): domain Eukaryota; kingdom Metazoa; phylum Nematoda; class Chromadorea; order Monhysterida; family Linhomoeidae; genus Paralinhomoeus; species Paralinhomoeus sp. GSCO2_6. Next base: position 1,394 of record JASAMY010003006.1, on the reverse strand, counting down.
AGAAAATCTCTGAAAATCATTCCCTTCGCCGTCACTGACATCTGTGTTGGCGTGGCCAGACGCACTCCAACGCACCCAGCTACATACCTACGTGTGTGCGTGCGTGCGTGCGTGTATAGATGTGTGTGCCCCACTCACTGACAGGCGTTTAGCCTTCCGCTGCCCGCTTTGAGCCGATTCACTGCCTAATGAGCCACTTGAGTCCGAAACAAGTAACCAGCAGGAAATTGTTTGGACTAGGTATGTATGTATGCATGCTATACATTGGTGGACTTATTGGCTAAATACATTGTATAAAACATACCGATAAGCGCACTAGCATCAAACCGATCTCATTGTCAGTGGTAGAGAATCCGCCTCTTGAGCGCACGGTTCGACTCTTGAGCGATCTATTGTGAGTATATGGTACATGTAGTTCCTCCTTCAGTGTTGTTCTTGTGCTGCCGACGTCCTAGGCTACGGTGGCGTTAATTCGGATGTCTTTGGTGGCCCTTGCGGCCAGCTAAGGTGCCTCAGACGGGAAGACGTCATCGATGGTAATGAGGCTCCTACAATAGCCCTCAAACCAAAAACAACAACAACAACACCAATTTTCCTGCATTATATTTCACTGGAACAATTCCTCGAATTATGTGCTTGCGCTTGCGTGCGTTTTTCCACAAGCCTACTTCTAATTGCGTTGCGCGCTCGAACGCTGACCAATTAACCCACACAGGGAGCGTCAAACTCCTTTGATTACGTCATACGCCACTATCTAGCGTGCTCCCATTTACGCGGCGTTGGGCTGGGCGGCAGGCACGCAGCGCGTATAGCCATGGACGCTTATGACTGGGACGTAAAAATAGAAAATTCAATTAGTTTGGAAGGGCATCCTCAAGCCGCGCTCCCCAGGGGGTCGGGCCAGCGTCGATGCTCAACTTTTAACCGGGCACACGGAGTCACTCTCGCCCGTTATATGCACGTCCACCTATGGAGCTAGTACTACGCTCCGCACGTGTATAGTACTATGGAGAGTGGATGTCACCACCAGGTACTAGGTGCGCGCAGTGGACCTAGGTATCCTTCCTAGCGGACCTGCATATACTCGTAGGTAGTAGCAAAGAGTGCACCGCTACGCAATAGGCTATCGTGCATACACATGTACCATGGAGAAATTTGTTGGAAAACTGTACTGCTTCACCTCCAGAAATGTGAGCGGCTACATGGTGTGACGAAGGGTGGCTAAAAGTGAATTTTTTAGTTACCAAAACGCAATTAAAACATTTCTGGATGGACTTTGGACAGGCCACACATTGCGTACGTTCAAATAAATGCTACGGTATTTCGAGCCTACAGTAGTAGAGCGTCACTTTTAAAGTCCTTTAAAATTTAAAATTTACCTAAACCGCCCCTAT
>JASAMY010000797.1:0-22248 GCA_030248085.1 Paralinhomoeus sp. GSCO2_6 | reverse complement strand
TCGACTGTGCTTGCTGCCTGTACTCTTGGTACTGCGGCCTGTCTTGAGCGACTGGGTGCGGTGTGAGGCACTCGTGTGGCGGTCGATATGCCGTGGCCGTCGCGGCTGCGTATCTGGGCGCCTGTCTCTGCCAACCGACCGTGCGGCTGCGTCTGCGCGGCGGGCCGCTGATTGGCCGGCTCGCAGTGCGTCGCTGTCTGCGTCGGCTGCTGCTGCTGCTGCCGCTGAGTGGGCTGGCCGTGCGTGTCGGCGACGGCGAGGCGACTGCTGCTTGACTGTCTGTGTACCGCTGCCTGTCTGGATGGCATGCCCTCGCGCAACCGCGCGATTTCCTTGTCTAGCTGTCCAATCTGGTTGACGCACTCCTGTCGAATTTCAGAGCTGCGTTCGAGTTCGGCCAAGCGCGCCGTCGACTGGCCGCCCTGGGCGCCAGAGACGGTGGCCAGCGCGAGCGCGGAGCCCGTCATCAGCATCCGCATCTGTTGATACTGCGCGCCGCGCTCTGCTATCAGGCCATTCAGTAGCCTCTCCTCGGCTGTGTCGCCGCTCTGGGCGTCGTTCTCCTGTTCGTGGGCGTCGGCGGTCACTGTTCGTGTGCCGTTCTCTCTGCTCTCTGTGCTGGGCGTCAGTGCACGGCGCGTCGCCTCCGTTCGCGTGCTGTCAGCTCTGCTGCCGACTCAGCGCCGCCGCGTCGTCCGTGTTTTGGTGTGACGGACCTCGATAATCGTCAGCGCGCTGCGTGTCCGCGTCTCTCGTCTGACTGTCGAACGCGACTCTGCGGTTGTCGTCGGAGTCTACGCTCACTGCGGGGTCCGTCTCGTTCAACAGGTCGAACGCTTCGCGCCACGGCTGTTCCGATCGGAGTACGAGAGGCGGGGGCTGTCTGTCCTCCACTCAATTCTTGGTACTCTTCGATGGTTTCGTTGTACTCGTCCGTGCAGTGCGCGATCAAGGCGAGCGTGTTGCGTCGCTCGAACAAAATTCCTCTGTTGATGTCGCGTTTGGCCTCGTCGCTGTAGACGCCGTTCAGGACGCTGTCGCGAAACGCGTACAGCTCGGCGGCTTTCTTCCTGCACTGGTTCAGCTGCTCGGCTGCGCGCTCGAGCGTCTGTCGGTTCGAGCTGATTGAGATGCATTAGCTGGAGCTCGTCGACATTCTCTGCGTCCGTCAGTTCGCTGCTCGTGCCGTGCTCGGCCGGCGTTTCAAGGCGGCTGCGGCTCTCCGTCTCGCCGGCGACTGCTACGAGCGCGTCTGCGCTGGCCGACTGCGCGTCGCCCTGCTCGTGTTGTCGGGTCTACGTGCGACTGCCCGGCCTGTCGCCGTACTTCTCTTGCAGCTGCTGGGCGGCGGACTTCATGCTGTCCTTGAGCAAGCCGTCTACGTTATAGTTGCACTTGAGCGGCGAGGCAGGCAAGCAGGAGGGGCGGGGCAGGCGTGGGCGTCGCTGACCCGACCAGCTGGCTTGAGTGGTGACCAAAGTCTGAGCGAGAGGGCAGCGCGCAAGGCGCCAACGCAGCCGAGCGTTGCCGCGGCATACAGGTGCGTTTGTCTCGTCCGAGCGAACTTCACGTATTGCAGACCGCTCTTTCGCGGCCTCTGTGCGACTGATTCAAAAGTTGGCGTCGACGGCAGCAGCAACACGCCATTCCCAGCTGTCGGTCCAAACTGCTCGATCTCGAAGCGCGGATCACGAGGAGTGAGTGCCCCGTTGCCGCCACTCGACAGGCTGACGTGATCAACTCCGTGCTTTGGTGAACGGCGATCGTGTAGGCTTGGTAGGCGCTCGTGCATACGCTCGTGCCCCGTTGCCGCCACTGGACAGGATGATGACGCGATCAACTCTGTGCATCGACACACGCTTCCATGCTGCCAGTCAGTCAGTGGACGGCGATCGTGTAGGCTAGGCACTGTACTGCACATAGGCGCGCGAGTCATGCGTAGGCGCTGAACATACATTGTACATACGTACCGTACACTGTTTGTAGTAGTAGTACCTACTTGTACACCGTACGTGCTATACGTCCGTGAGCATTCATGTACATTAACAAGTACTCATGTACAATTGTGTGCATGTGCATTCATGTACATTACAAGTATTTTACAAGTATTCAGTAGAGTATTCATGTACAAGTGTGTACACCTACCTACATACATACCTAGGTACCTACTACATACGTATGTATGTACGTGTGAAGGGGTGTGGGCCGAATGCGGGGGTGCTTTGCACTTCTGCTTGTTTCTGTATACACGTATACATGTGTACTACTTTGTTGTCCTCATTGCGCCAGGCCGGTGCGCATACGCGCAACTTTTGAGTCGCGACAATGCGCATTACGATACTGTGTATTTGCGTCTGGTACAGAGCACAGAGAAGTCGCGAGAGTCGGTCGAGTGGCGCTGTCGGTGGGCGACGGACTAGATCACTGGGCGGGCACCCGGCATCGGCGGCTGCGCGTCGGTTGGTCTCGCCGTGGGCGTCTGCGCGTCCGCCGCGTCCGCGGCGTGCGGCCGCTGCGCGTTCGCCGCGTGCGTGCCGTGCGGCCCCTGCGCGTCGTCCGCCGCGTGCGTGGCGTCTGGCCGCTGCGCGCCCGCCTGGTGAGGCCGCAGCGCGTCGGCCGAGGGCCCGAGCAGCTGAAACTCGGCGCCGTGCAGGGCCGCTCCGCCGCCTCCGACAGTCGTCGCCTCAGCTTCGAGCCGGCGCCAGACAGCCTAGAAGACGCAGGCGCGCGCGCGCTCGTCGATCGAGAGAGCCGGCACGCGCTGGGCGCCGCCCAGGTCAAGGACCTGCGGAAAGTCGACGCGCTCATTGTCGGCGAGCAGGAGAAAGAGCTGGCCGTGGCGCTTCACCACGCAGCCGTAGCGGTTGTTGCGCAGGAGGACGGCGCACTCGCCCTCGAGCAGCGTCTCCTCGAGGCGGCGCGTGCCGAAGAGCGTCTGCTGACTGGCGGAGGTCGCAGCCCAGAATCTTTTCGCTAGTGCCGACTGTTCGAGGGCCAGAGTCGACAGGTTGCTGTCGCGCGAGTCGGCGAAGACGGCCTCTCGCAAGCGCACGAATGACCAGCTCGCCAACGCTTTGAATTCGGAGTTTTGGTCAACGAGCCATGCTGCAACAAGTAGTGAGTCAAGTCGGCGCTGCTCGAGGCGGCAGCGGCTGCAGGCACCGTGCACGAGGCGGACGCCGATGCGGTCGAAAACGCGGTTGCAGTATACAAAGTTGGCACAGCCGTCGAAGGTGGGGTTCCAGTCTGCCATGGACGTCGGTCGCAGCAGCAGCGTCACCATCGCCTCCGTCTGCAGCTGCTCCTCCTCCTCCGTCGTCGTCGTCTAAGAGGCAGCGACGTCCATGCGCACGAAGTCGCAACACGCCGCCTCCGACCTGCTCGTGGGCGCCCGCCTGCTGGGGTATAAAGTCCCAGAGGCGGTCGGCCAGTCGGTTGCAGAGTTCTGATTCCGTGATCGTGTTGCCCTCCGCCGGCAGCAGCATCTGGCCCTTCCAGGCGAGGGCGTTGGCGACAGCCACGACCAGACTACTGGCTTCGCCGCCGCACTCCGTCAGCAACGCCAATGGCCGGCCCGAGCTGTCGACGGTGCCGCGGACCTTGTGCGACCTGGCCATCCGCTCGGCCGCCACCGTCGTCGGCGTGCCGACTTGGGTCGAGGAGTCGGACGAGCTGTGCTCGTCGTCGGCGACGTTGTCCGCCCGCGCTCGTAGCTCCATCAGCAGCTCTACTTCCGATCCTGGAAACTCCGCCGTGAGACGCGCACTGTCGACAGTCACGGCCACGGCGCGCGGCGCGCACGCGCGCACGCACCGTGTCCTATCCCATAATGGGCGAGGCTCCAGCGGTCCTCCAAGAGCCGTCCTCTGTATCGCAGCTGAATCGCCGTATCGCGCACCGTCCCCGGCACTCTCGCTGGAACGCGGGCGGGCCTGCCAGCTCGCTGCGCCGCTTGCGCGCATCGCGAAGAAAGAAGCACGCACGACGCAGGCGCACGAGTCGGCGCAGGTCAGCGACCGTCGCCGTCCGCTCCACGGAAACTCGGAACCGACGACCTGCCAACGGTACGACCGCTACCGAGATCGGCTGCGGCCGCCTCGGCCGCTGTCGGCGCATCGCTTGGCTAGAGGACTTCTTCTCAGAACAGCTTTTATCAACGTTACTTAACTACTCAGAGACTGAGCTGTAAAAGGCAACGCCTAGATTCAAGTCGAAAAGTGTTTCTGGACAACGCGACAAGAACGAAGAAGAAGTAAGTGCGGTGACTAATGATCGGAATGTCCCTTCATCAAGTATGCACTTCCTCTCTTCACAGCTTCCTTCTGGCCTTCACCTTTTGAACAAACATCGCCGCCTCTTTTTGTATTTAAATGAAACTAGCTGCTTCAACTCAGGACTCCTGCTTGCAAAGTGCTCCAAAATAGTTCAATATCAATATTTTCATGTTCTCAGTGATGACTCATCATCAATACAATGTGTCATAAAATCGTGCTGCGAATGCTCAGTTGAAAAGCAATGATGAATCTGTAAAGTGCTGCAGCAAAAAGCCAAAGGAAGTCAACCAATGCAACCAATGCACTTCTGCAATACAGAAAAACGTTCCACCCTTTTTTGGTGTAACTCTTTATTCAGGAATTACATACTGGTATCCTTCAATTGTACTAATTGGGGCAAAACGCAATTGTTGGGACCGCGTCCACTGCATCCAAAAATGTGAAGCCTAAGCCTAAGCGAAGCCTAAGCCTAAGCAAAGCCTAAGTGAAGCCTAAGCCTGAGCATAAACATATGCCTAAGCATAAGCTTGGACTAAGCCTAAGCAAAGCCTAACATTATGAAAATGTTCATCAGATGCAGTGGACACAGTGGACGCTGATGCAACAACTGTTTGTAGCCCAAATTGGGCACTATACCATCTTGAGCAGACACACCATAACCCTTAATTAACCACCTTGGGGCTAATTTTTCAAATTGGCCTATAGGAGGCAGCTACATTGTAATTGTACTGGGCTAATTATGGCAGGTCCTAATAATTGGTTTTACTTTGGGAATAGCTTACTATTTGCTTGAATTATGAGGTCATTTTCTTGATCAGCATGGTTGCTTACACTTGCCCAATCCATCCAGCACAATGCATATCATATCAATCATATCAATAAGGGGGACCCTTTTTGGGTGTCATCGGGTTTCACAATCCTGGGTGTCACCAGAGCCTAAAAGCAGGAGCCTAAGCCTAAGCAAAGATTTAGCCTAAGCGAAGCCAAAGCGAAGCCTAAGTGAAGCCTAAGCGAAGCCTAAGCAAAAGCCTAAGCCTAAGCCTAAGCAAAGCCTAAAACTAAGAAAACAGGAATGCGCAATTTGTGCCACATGCTCATGGATTATGCAACCTTTCTCAAATTCAGCCCCTAAATAATGGTGAAATGTTCCAAGCAAGCTACACACAAAATTTCAGCTCAATCCATCCAGTGCAACTAACCCTCTGGACTGTATTGCAGACAAACAGACAAAGTGCTTTGGCAATACAAGTTTTTATTGCATTAACACCTGTAAGATAAAACAAAAAAAAAGATAATAAAAAAGTAAGAAGTTTTCTTCATAGCACAAACACATGCAAAACAAAAAAGTAATAAACAAATCAGTTGCAATTTTCTGTGGGAGAGGTTTGATCCCAGGACCTCCAGCATAGTAACCACTACTGCCATGATTGAGAAAAGACAGATTGAGGAATGTCTCATATGGTATACTGCAGTGGATACTGTATTTAAATTAAATTTTAATAGTGCACTATAATTGCAATCACATGGACATGCAGCACATCAAGTTTCAGCTCAAAAGCTGCTGCCATGATTGAGAAGTAGATACTGTATGCAAATTAAATTTTAATGGTGCACTATAATAGCAATCACTTGGACATGCAGCACATCAAGTTTCAGCTCAACAGCTGCTGCCATGATTGAGAAATAGCAGATTGAGGAATGTCTCTGATGGTATACTGTAGTGGATACTGTATGCCAATTAAATTTTAATAGTGCACTATAATAGCAATCACTTGGACATGCTGCACCCCAAGTTTCAACTCAACAGCTACTGCCATGATTGAGAAATGGCAGATTGAGGAATGTCTCTGATGGTATGCTGTAGTGGATACTGTATGCAAATCATATTTTAATTGTGCACTGTAATAGCAATCACATGGACATGCTGCACAGCAAGTTTCAACTCAACACCTGCTTCTTGGAATGAGAAATGGCAGCAATGGTATATGGTAATGAATACTGTATGCAAATTTGATTTCGGCAGTGCACCATGATAGCAAACATGTGGACATGCTGCACACAAAATTTCAGCTCAATCCATCCAGCGCAACTCTCTGTGCTGCATTGTTGCAAAGCTCCAATGATGGGAGCCATTGGTTATGGTGTGGCGCAAATTCAAAGTATGTTTTGCTATTTTTAAAATTTTGGCTATTTTTCAGCTATCACAAGCAACACCCAAAGCTATATCAAAAGTAATCAACTCAATCCATCCAGCACAACTCTCACAATCACGTTGCAGACACACGATGTGCTTTTATAACAACGTGATAGACATATTGATTGTGCTGTATCTCGTGATTACAGTATCGCATTTGAAAACGGATGTGATATTCGTGATCAGCGTGGTCGATTACATATATCCCTGTCTGATTTGACATGGAAACTTCACGTTTAATGTGATCAATACTGGTTACTGTATGGCGCAAATTCAAAATAATTTTTGATTTGGCTATTTTTCAGCTATCACAGGCAACACCCGATGCTGTAGCAAAAACAATCAACTCAATCCAAGCAGCACAACGCTTGGGGTCGCGTTGCACACAGACAGACATTGTGCTTTAGTAATATAGATGGTCGTAGTCGTTATTGTAACGTAATTTGCGCATGACGCTGGCGCGCGCACGCGCAAACCGTGCCGACGACGCAGCTATGTACCTTCCATGTGTCGGTTATATAATGGATGTTTTTTTTTATTTGACCACATTTTGTTTTTGAATAACTTTTGCTAGAAAGGGGCGATTGCGCTGAAATTTTGGAGCTGTTGTAGCACAACGTCGGAGGTTTTGTTTCACAAAGTTTCGGCCTGATCGGTTAATCGACGCGGGTTTTACAGGCTCTCAAGTGAAAAGGCCCGATTTTACACATTTGTGTGCATTTCTGCACCTGGAGTCTTCTGTAACTTTTGTAGTTTTAAATTTTCTTTTTTGCAAATTTGCATGCTCCGTTGTTTCCTTGATTTGCACTTTCTACTTGGTGATTTTCCATGATCAACCAAAAATATTCGTGGGCTGAAGAAGCCGCTGCATAGAGTGCGGACAATGAATGGCAGCGCATATTCCAGCCGCTGCTATGCGTCCAGCCACTGCTTGACTGAAGACGCCCCCCCCCCTTCTAGTTCCAACCCAACGGCCCTGAGTGGGCTGGCCGTGCGTGTCGGCGACGGCGAGGCGACTGCTGCTTGACTGTCTGTGTACGACTGCCTGTCTGGATGTCATGCCCTCGCGCAACCGCGCAATGCCCTCGCGCAACCGCGCGATTTCCGTGTCTAGCTGTCCGATTTGGTTGACGCACTCCTGTCGAATTTCAGAGCTGCGTTCGAGTTCGGCCAAGCGCGCCGTCGACTGGCCGCCCTGGGCGCCAGAGACCGTGGCCAGCGCGAGCGCGGAGCCGGTCATCAGCACCCGCATCTGTTGATACTGCGCGCCGCGCTCTGCTATCAGGCCATGCCGTTCTCTCTGCTCTCTCAGCTGGGCGTCACTGCGCGGCGCGGCGCCTCCGCTCGCGTGCTTGCTGTCGGCGGCTCTGCTGCCGACTCAGCGCCGCGTCGTCCGCGTTTGCCTGTGACGCGCCGCGGTAGTCGTCGGCGCGCTGCGTGTCCGCGTCTCTCGTCTGACTGTCGTCTGTCGAACGCGACTCTGCGGTTGTCGTCCGAGTCTACGCTCACTGCGGGGTCCGTCTCGTTCAACAGGTCGAACGCCTCCCGCCACGGCTGCTCCGATCTGAGTACGAGTGGCGGGGGCTGTCTGTCCTCCACTCAATTCTTGGTACTCCTTGATGGTTCGGTTATACTCGCCCGTGCAGTGCGCGATCATGGAGAGCGTGTTGCTCGTGTCGCTCGAAGTAAAATTCCTCTGTTGATGTCGCGCTTAGCCTCGTCGCTGTAGACGCCGTTCAGGACGCTGTCGCGGAGGAACGCGCGCGCAGCTCGGCGGACGACGCGCAGGGGCCGCACGGCACGCACGCGGCGAACGCGCAGCGGCCGCACGCCGCGGACGCGCAGACGCCCACGGAGAGACCAGCCGACCGGCAGCCGCCGATGCCGGGTGCCCAGTGATCTAGTCCGTCGCCGACCGACAGCGCCATTCGACTCTCGCGACTTCTCTGTGCTGTGTACCAGACGCAAATACACAGTATCCTAATGCGCATTGTCGCGACTCAAAAGTTGCGCGTACGCGCACCGGCCTGGCGCAATGAGGACAACAAAGTAGTACACATGTATACGTGTATACAGAAACAAGCAGAAGTGCAAAGCACCCCCGCATTCGGCACACACCCCTCCACACGTACATACGTATGTAGTAGGTACCTAGGTATATAGGTAGGTGTACACACTTGTACATGAATCACAGCTCACGGACGCAGCACGTACGGTGTACAAGTAGGTATACTACTACAAACAGTGTACGGTACGTATGTACAATGTATGTTCAGCGCCTACGCATGACTCCCGCGCCTATGTGCGTGCAGTACAGTGCCTAGCCTACACGTCCACTGACTTCATGGCCGCTGGAAGTTGACAACAGGCGACCTATGTACATACCTATAGAGAACCGACACATGTAGCTAGGTATGTTGTATACGTGGTATGCAGATAAGTTTTATGCCAACAATTTCTCGTTGAATCGTAAACAATTGTTTTATTGAAACTGCGCTAGCACGCAAGTGGGCACGTAGGAGCGTCTGTGCGTACGTGCGTGCGTGTGTGGGTGGGTGGTGCTTAAGCGGAGTAATGAGCGACCCAACAATTTGGCACCCAACAAAGTAACTACGGGTGGAGGGCTCAGGAGGCGACGCAGGGCGCGACGCAGAGATCGAGGACGCACACAACGGCTAGTAAGATGATGACCGGAACCTCAATGGCTAAAAAACAATTGTTGGGTCCGCGTCTCCTGCTGCGCCGCGTCCGAAACCTACTGTAAGCGAAACCTAAGCGTCGTAAGAATAATGTGATGTAACACAAATCGTCTTGCGGTAAGTCTACCCGCCACACAACTCACAATGTTCTCTTCAATGTAAGGTGCATTGATTGACAACAAATGTTTTATTATCTATTGCAGGTTGATTCAACAAAATACAGGCTTACGACCTCGAGTTACGACCTTACGATTACGACTACGACCGTGTTTTTTTTTAAATAAGATACAGGCGGCGACGTATTTCTTCAAGAAAATAGTGCGTTTTTTTAAAAAAAATACGCGCCCAACTCTAGTGTCGCGCCTTCACCCAGTCTTGCAGGCGTCGCTGGAACGTCTGCAAGGACACGGGCAGCACAGGTGCGTGCGTTGCAGACCTCTGTGTGGCGGCAGCTTTCGGCGTCGGGTGGGCCATTTAGTTAAAGTAAAACCCTCTGTGAGCTGAGATCCACGTCAGGTGAACGGCGCACCGTTGTGCAAGTGCGTCCAAGTGGTCAGGGCACTCACGCACAACATGACTATTCAAGGAGACTGCTTGACAACGGGGGATGAATCGACTCAATTGCGAGGCCGGCTCCGACGTCGTCCATGGTAGCGGCCGACGCCGGAACAGAGAGCGTCCGCGCTTGGGCGCTATAAACTCTCTATCAGCCGAAAAATAGATGAACATTTCACCCCACAGGGACAGGTACGAGACCTGCCGTTGGGTGAAGATTGGGGTGGGCATTTGACTGCCCAGAAAGAGGTCCATCAGCCAGGGAAACAGGAGTAACCTGCCGCCCAAGGATGGAAATTGACTAGGCAGGCAGAGCGCACGCTGCTCACCTAGTGTTAGGGTTAGTAATCGGACGCCACCCCTTTCGGGGTCGCGTCCTAGAAGTCGGGCGACACCTCGTCGTCCACGTCGGCCTCGTCGGCCACCCCGCGGACGGCGTGGTGTCCTTGTCGGCCACTTGCAGGGCCCCGGTGGAGGCCACCAAGGCGTCCTCCTCCGAGGTCGCTGGGGGCGCGACCCCCAAGAGGGCGTCCTCTTCCAGCTGCTCCGCTGCGGCGGCCTTTGCCTGCTGCTGCTCCTTGCGGCGTTCGGCCGAGGCCAGCTGGACCAGCCCCGTCTCGAACCAGACCTGCATGTTGTTGGCGCAGAGGACGGCGTAGGAGGCGTCCTCGACGAGCATGGAGTAGCTGGTGGTGTCGGGGCGCCTCGAGATGGAGCGCACCACCTTCCACCTGTCGGTGTTCAGGCCCGGATTCTGCTTCGCGAGCATGCCGAGCATGAACTTCTCGTCAGCGACGCCGTCGTCGATGAACGTGCCGTGGACCAGATGAGAGGGACCGTCGACCACTTGGGACGGTGTCCCGACGATCCAGCTCTGCCCGTCCCACGGCGGGATCTCCTTGACGACCTCGCGGAGCCAGGCGCCCGTGTCTTTGTCGTGGGGGGCCAGCAGTAGAGCGCCGCCGCGGCCCACGCGACCCCACTCGTCGAAGCGCAGCAGCAGCAGCGCGTTGTCGACGCCCATCACGGTGGCCCGGAGACGCTGGCGGACCCACGACCCTCGGAGAGGCTGCGTTTGTGTGCGTAACTGGCATGCCACTCTGCTGCGAGTCACAACTACCTACATATAGGTACATAGTGCTCCTTATACAGGGAGGCATCCGCTATTTAGGCCTAATTCTGACCCATTTTTTTATCAAAAGTGGCGCTAGCGCGCAAAATTGGTTAAAAGCTGTTGACTGCCAGTTTAGTTGGACTTACAAATTTCGGTCGCCAACTGGCTCACGTGTGGCACGCGTGCGGTTGCAGATGGCATCGCCTGCGTTTGTTTTACCGACCGTCGACAAAAAAAAATGAATCACGGGCTTTCTTCGCTGCTAAGGTCACCATGACGTACAGCTAGGTTTACTCTAGACTAGACGCACCACTGAAAGTGCAGTGCCGTGATTGTGCCAATGACACGTCGTTTATCGATTTCTGATCGAGTTTACAATTACTGCGAAGCGGGTGCCGGTGCAGACGACACTGTTTGTTGACGCGTCTTCGGACCACGCTCAACTCAACGTGCGCGATTTTCCCTCTCTATAGAGTCAGCTCCCGTGCATGATCAGTCTTGGCCGCACAGCGATAGCACCCTGCGTAGTTGATCTACCGTAAGTCTCCAAGTACTCCAATAAAGAAAGTCCTCCAAGCTTGAAAGACCTGCGGTATGCCAGTTCTGGATTTCTTTTCTGCGTTCCGTTTTTTTTCAACTCCCCTCTCCCCCCCCCCCCAAAGAAAATACGTCAAAAGTAGGTCAGTAGCAGCAACGAAGCCACTTACACCTCCCACTCTGCTGTTGCCATCTTTTGAATTGCACCCAACGACATTGCACTATTCTCGTGCTTTTTCCTAACTAAAATTTGCTTCGAGTGTAGAAAAACCAAGTAACCCAAGAAAAAAGCGGAAAAGGGTGGACACACTTCTATGATTTCCAATTCCAAAACCTACTATCGTAAACCCTCTAAAGTGACCCCCCCCCCTCCAATAGTGGAACCCTTCCAAGGGAACCCCATATTGGAGGATTTACGGTAGTTACTAAACTAAAACTAGCAAACTCGAGCTGTTTTGCTTAGGCCTGTTGGAAGTCTAGTTTCTTACGAAGCAAAATTGTACGGTAGTAACTTCAACTGCACAGACGTTTTTCAGAAGTTTGCAATTTCGGTCTGGAAATGGCCGAAGTCGACGCGATGGACCCTACGAATCTGCTGATCAGTAAAATTCTGATCATTATGGAATGGCTGATGATGTTGGCCATCGTCATCTTCTTGCTGGCAGCAATTTGGCGATTCTGTCGCAATCACAAACAGGAATCAACTCGCCACTTGGAAAAGAACGCAGAATTTACGGCAGAGATAACGCTGTGATCCGCACTCATTGAGAAATTTGTTCGTTTGTGGGCGCCGCTTCTATGATCGCAGGAGCCTCTCTCTCTCTCTGGTCACACATCATTGACCGCTGCTAGTGAGAGATGAGACCCAGTGTCAGCCCGATCCTGGGGAGCTGGCTGATTGATTGAGAAATCGATATTGGCGGCTAGTGTTCGGAACGCATGGCCTGGGCTGGGTGATTTAGTTTCGATTTTGTCTATTTGCGAGGTCGTTGTGTTTATACAGGGTTTTTTTCGAGTGCCACATTTTAATTTTGAATAACTCGGGCAAACGACAAGCTATTGACCTAAAATTTTGACTGTAGATAGACAACACTCTAAGGTTTTGTTGATAACTGACCCATGTGAATCCGTTTTGAAACCATTGCGTGGCACTCATTTGAGTTTGCATGGTCCTGTCCATTCCTGTCTGTTGCTTTAAGCGTGTTGCTTGCATCTCTCTGCTACTCGATGAGTCATTTTTCGGGCACCCATGATTTTCCATACCACTTTGGAATGCCCTGTATTGGTACTTTTCATTTCATGCCGATTTCGTGATGTTTGCTCGAGTTCAAGCAATCATTCCTCACACAGCAAAACGAAAATGACTGTAGTATGGCTTTAGATGCAATCGAGTGTAACTCGCGGGTTTCAAAACGGATTGTCATGGGGCCAATTGTAAACAAAACCTTAGAGTGTTGTCTACCTACAGTTAAAATTTCAGGTCAATAGCTTGTCGTTTGCCGGAGTTCTTCAAAATTAAAATGTGGCACCCGAAAAAAAACCCTGTACTAGTATCATGAGCGTGCGTGCGTGTGTGTGTGTGCGTGCGTGCGTGCGTGCGTGCGCAATTCTACTAATAACTAATCGCCACTGTGCGTCTGTGTGCATATAGCCCAACGCTAATCTTCGTGACGCTTAGCGGAGCGGGTCGTTGCGCCGAACGGATCGCGCCGAATTCGGTACGGGCGGAAGCGCGGCGAAAAGTTGTCGAGCGAATTTCGCTTTGGCGCGAATCGCCCGCGCCAATTTCGCGTTATTCCGCTTTTAGGCGAAAATCGCGCCCCAGTCTCTAGCACGTAATCGTGCGTTCGCCCGCGCGGCCTCCCCATCCCGTTCGCGCGTCGGTCCGCCAGTCGGTGCGGCCGCGCGCGCACCAGTCAGTGGGGGGCGACCGACGCACGTACCTAGGTAGGCCGCTCGCTCCCTCACCAGCGCCCAGTCTAATGATGAGAGTAGGTAGGTACGCGCGTCGCTCCTTTGCATGCTAATGTGCGTCTGGGGCCCCTTCTCTTGGTGGGAATGAACGCTGTTGCCCAGTGTGAGCGCGCGCGCACGCACTGCCCCCTCTCCCAGGCCCGACAAACAACATCTGACCTACCTACATATTCATGTACGCAGCGCACATGCCCAGTGCAGCGTACTGACTGAAACCTGTAGGCTGTATGTAGCCTTCCACTCGCTGGGTGGTCATATGGACAAGGAACGCCTCAAGTCGCCACGAGCGGGCGCGCGATGAAAACGCGCGGCACGGCCGCATTGGGCGGCGTTGCTGCCCACACAGTTGAAAACGCGACAGAACTGGCGGATGACAACTGCGGTTACAACTACATACGACAACGGGCTCCTCCGCCCCACGGCGAGGGCAATTTTGCTCACAAGACGATGATGGCATAAACATTTGTCTCGGCAAGCGGTTTCGGTCCAGTTCTGCCTCTGAGGCGGCTGCTGAGCATACGCGTTCCTCAGCGGGTGGGGTCGCGCAATGCGTAGGGTGCTCCGCCATTTTCTACCCTTAGAAACGACCAACAGTCGACCTAGGTTCTAGCAAGGACGCAGTTGCAGCGGCCATCAGCCTCGGTCGACTCCTCCTTGCCTGCTACGAGCTACATGGTGCGACGCCAACCTCGGCTTCGCCAACCAGAGCATTGTGGCGTGGGCTTAAGGGTGCAGCTGCAGTGGATGCTGGCTCACTGTCTGCTAGAGCGAGTCGCCACGTCGCCACGAGCGTGCGCGCGATGAAAACGCGCGGCACGGCCGCATTGGGCGGCGTTGCTGCCCACACAGTTGAAAACGCGGCTGCGGCGCGACAGAACTGGCGGATGACAACTGCGGTTACAACTACATACGACAACGGGCTCCTCCGCCCCACGGCGAGGGCAATTTTGCTCACAAGACGATGATGGCATAAACATTTGTCTCGGCAAGCGGTTTCGGTCCAGTTCTGCCTCTGAGGCGGCTGCTGAGCAGACGCGTTCCTCAGTGGGCGGGTTCGCGCAATGCGTAGGGTGCTTGGGTCATTTTCTGCCCTTAGAAACGACCAACAGTCGACCTAGGTTCTAGCAAGGACGCAGTTGCAGCGGCCATCAGCCTCGGTCGACTCCTCCTTGCCTGCTACGAGCTACATGGTGCGACGCCAACCTCGGCTTCGCCGTTGACAAAACAGAGGCGGTTGATGTGCGACCACGACAACTACTGCGCGTTCGTACCGTACAATCGTTGGGCGTCGCCGCCGCCCCAGTTGTACACTTCAAGACATGCCTGGGGGTCCCATCTCCCCCTAGGTACTGGGTTTAAGGCTCCCCCCCGCCACGCGCCGCCCCCCCCATAATCGTGGCAGCGAACTGGCCCTCGGCGAAGGCAGTTCTGCTGAGATGACGATGGTGTAAACAGGTTGCTTGGCCAGCGGCTTCAGTTTGGTTGTGCACCTGAGGCGGCTGCTGAGTGGACAATCTCCTCAGCTGGCGCGCTCGGGCAATGCGCAGGGCACTTGGGTCATTTTCTGCCCTTAGAAACGAGCAACAGTCGACCTCGGCTCTACTAAGGGCGCAGCTTCCATGGCCTACTCCGCCAGAGCCAAAGACCTGCATCCAACAGCATGATACCGACTTTGTTCGGCATCGTTGACAACGCAGAGGCAGCTGCTGTGCATTTGCTGTTGCTGTAATCGATGGGCGTCGTCGTCGCCCCAGTTGTCAACTCTGCTGCCCATTCATTGGTTCATTTGCTACTCTCCTCATGATGCCACAAATTCTAGGGCGCTTTAGGGTGTTTGACTGAATACCTGGAAACAAATCGCACAACCACGATATGTATGTGCATGATCTGTAATTGCGTTTGTGCCATGTATGTATGCGTGCACACAGATGTCTGTGTGCACATCCTAAGCTATGCTTAGCTAGGTCCAGCAAGTGGCCACATCAGCCATGTACTGTAACCCTATAATTAGCCCCTTGGGCCCTGGGCATAATTGCACACCCAGGCAATCTTGGGCCTTTCCATTAATGTAAAAAGCATTGAGCCTGCAATCTTACAAGGTAACTAACTAAGTTACTTATGTAAATAACCTACTGTAATCTCAACAGCAGTTTGCCTTGCAACATTGTGTAGATGCCTTACTGTAACCAGGGTCCAATGCTATACATTACAACCACAGGCTTCTAACATCCTAGGGTCTAGGGGTACCGTAAATCCTCCAATACAACCCCCCCTCCAATAGTGCCCCCGGGTACGGCAAGTTTGAAATAATAGAGCCCCCCTCCAATAGTGCCCCCGGGGGTAAGGGGTATGTTGTGCCATGTGCCTTTTATGGGCAAAAATATAGTGGTAGGTACATTTATATCGTGTATACACACTACTACCAACCAATAATAGTACGTTTCAGCTACTATTAACGGTAAATCAACCATTAAATGTGGCAAAAGTGATCAAAATCACCGAAAAATCGGCAAATTTGACAGCGAAACTAGCATTACCATTCAAAATTTTTAGGTTGAAATAATAGAAGCCCCCCCCTCCAATAGTGCCCCCCCCCCCGGGTAAGGAGAGGTTGAAAAAATAGTGCCCCGGGGGCACTATTGGAGGATTTACGGTATGTCAAAAACCCCAGAGGATAGAAGCTAATTGACCAACTGTAAGGCTTCTATGTGGGGGGGGGGCAGGGTATGTAATGGTCTACTGAACTTTAACTGTTCCATGTGTGTCTGTGCAAAGGTACTACTGTAATCAGGGTACAATGTACATCGTCCACCGAAGTATGGTCTATTGCAGATCAGCTGAATTCTCTCAACATTGTGAATTCAATGCAAGTATGGTGGGCAATCTCAAGCCCTCACCTCCAGTGCCCTGGTCTACTAATAACTAATCGCCACTGTGCGTCTGTGTGCATATAGCCCAACGCTAATCTTCGTGACGCTTAGCGGGTCGTTGCGCCGAATGGATCGCGCCGAATTCGGTACGGGCGGAAGCGCGGCGAAAAGTTGTCGAGCGAATTTCGCTTTGGCGCGATTCGGCTTCGCCAAATTTGACTTATTCCACTTTTAGGCGAAAAATCGCGCTCGAGTCTCTAGCGCGTAATCGTGCGTTCGCCCGCGCCCCCTCTCCGTCCCGTTCGCGCGTCGGTCCGCCAGTCCGTGCGGCCGCGCGCGCACCAGTCAGTGGGGCGCGACCGACGCACGTACATACCTAGGGCCGCTCGCTCGCTCAACAGTGCGCCCTCTAATGATGAGAGTGTAGGTACGCGGTCCCATGCGAATGTGCCTATGCGGGCGGGCGGTTTCTTGGGGGCGAGGGCCCAGTCACTGTGCGCGCGCGCGCTCTCTGTCCCCTCTCACAGGCCGACAAACAACATCTGTTGATGAGTATCTAAGGTACTAGCGCACGCAGATAGTGCAGTGGACTGGGGGGGGGGGGGGGCGGGGCGCACGCACCCAGTGCAGTGGACTGGCGGCCACCTGAAGCAGACTAGCTGTGGTCGCTTCCCATTCGCTCGGCCGACAAGGAAAGCCACTGCCGAACGACGAGACCGTTTGTGCATGAGCTGTTGAGTGGACAACCTCTCCAGTGGTTGCGCTCGTGCAATGCGCAGAGCATTAGGCCATTTTCTGCCCTTAGAAACGACTAACAGTCGAGCTCAGCTCCACCAAGGGCGCAGCTGCAGCGGCTGTGGGCTTCTTGCCTGCTAGAAGCCAAGGAGCTGCAGCTAACAGCATGACGCCAACCTCGGTTTCGCCATCAAGGCAGAGGCAGATGCTGAGTTTGTCGTAGCTGTAATCGTTGGCGTCGTCACCGCGCAGTTCTGAACTCTGCTGCCCATTCATTGGCTCATTCGCTACTCTGCTCATACTGCCAAAGAGCTCTAGGGCGTTTCAGTGGTTTTGACTGAATGCATAGAAAAGCGCCCTAATTAGGCGAACGCGCCATTTCAAACACTAGACAAAGGTTTACAAAAATGTACATTCATTTAGCCATGCAGTGCAAACTGCAAACACACTCTTCTAATCAGTGACTGTCCATCCTACTCTAACATGGCCTACTCAGCAATCACAAACCTCGGCAATTCTTGGGTCTTAAGCCACTAATGTGAAATGCATTACACCTACAAGCCTACAGTCTGCCTAGCAAAGTTGCCTATGTAAACAACCTACAGTTCTTTGTCCTCAGTTTGCCTTGCAACATTGTGTAGATGTCTTACTGTAACCAGGGTCCAATGCTATGCATTACAAGCCAAGGCTGCAAATATCCTAAGGCCTAGGAGTACCTCGACCTGTATGTCAAAAGCTTTAGAGGATAGGAGCTAACAAACTGCAAGGCTTCTATTGGGGGAGGGGTTATGTAATGGGCTATTGAAACTTTTACTGTTCTATGTGTGTCTGTACAAACCTGCTACTGTAACCAAGGTACAATGTACATACATGGTCCACCAGCATATGGTGTGTTGCAAGGCTGCTAATATCCCAAGGCCTACAAGTACCTGTGTATGTCAAAACTTTAGAGGATAGGAGCTAACAAACTGTAAGGCTTCTATGGGGGGTTTATGTGACGGGCTATTGAACATTTGCTGTTTCATGTGTGTCTGTACAAATGTGCTACTGTAACCAATGGACAATGTACATACATGGTCCACCAAAGTATAGCATGTTGCAGATCAGAAAAATCCTCTCAACATTGCAAATTCAATGCAAACATTGTGGGCAATCTCAAGCCCTCACCTCCAGTGCTCTGGTCTACCCTAGCTAATCGCCACTGTGACGTCTGTTGGTCCGTGCGACCGTGCGTTTAGTGGGCCGTTCCGCCAGACCGATCGCGCCCAAAGTCGGCGGGCGGACGCGGCCCCTGGCAAATGGCCAGGAATTTCATTTTCGCGCGAATCGGCCCGTCCAATTTCGAGTTATTCCACTCCAAAGTTTCAAAATTTAGCACGTAATCGTGCGTTCGCCTACGCCGCCTCCCCGCCGCGTACGCGCGTCGGTCCGCCAGTCCGTGCGGCCGCGCGCGCACCAGTCAGTGGGGCGCGACCGACGCACGTACACGTTGGCCGCGGCGCTCCCCTAATTGGCGGCCGCGCTCGCCTAATGATGAGCGTAGGTACGCCCGTCGCTCCTTTGCACGCTAATGTGCGTCTGGGGCCCGTCTCTTGATGGGAACGGACGCCGCTGCGCAGTGAGGAGCGCGGCCGCAGCATCGTCGTAGGCCGGACAAACAACAGGTGACCTATACCTACATACATGTGCGCAGCGCACGCGCCCAGTGCAGCGCAGTGTCCACTCTAATCGCCACGAAGACAAGCAGTTATGCAAACTCTACTAGCCGTTGCCGATTTCGCCTTCTGCAGCCGTTGCTGTGCAACCACGACGAGAAGGTCGCCTCTGCCAATAGTCCTTGGCGGCGTTCCCGACTGCACTGTAGATGGCGAGGAGAAGACGCGACGCAGCGACCGCCAGAACTGCAGCGCGCAGCCGCATTGTGTAGCGATTCATTTGATGGAATCGTGGGTCTCACTGACTGGCTGCCTGGACCTGGCTAGGCATTTCTTAGGATGTGCACTGTCGTTTGTGCGTCCACGTACATGGCCCAAATGCAACTACAGATCAGCACATACTGTATTTGATCACCACGACCGACGCGCGTACGCGTTGGCCGTCGGTCGACCTCAGCTCCACTAAAACCTGCGCCACAATGCTCTGTCTTCTGTCTTCTGGCTCTCGCTTTTGGCTTCTGACTCGCCGCGCCACAATGCTCTGTCTTCTGTCTTCTGGCTCTGGCTTCTGGCTTCTGCCTCGGTTCTAGAATTTTGAATTTGTCCAGAGCCAGAAGAAGACAGGCGTTCAAATACGCGCGCCTTCCTTCGCGCGGAATGGCTTAGGCGTTCCTGTGCGGCGTGCAGAATCGCGTTCTGCACTACAGTACTTAAGGTTGTTTGTTAGGTTTGTTTTTTGTTTTTTTTTTTGGTTGGGGTGATTTGTTTATTTTTGTTTTTTCGTGTTTGTCTTTGTGTCGTTTTAACGTGGTTGGTGTTCGTGATTTGTGTTTTTTGAGTTTTTTTCGGTTTTTTCTTTTGGTTTTGCTGTTTTTTGTGTTTGTTTTGTTTGTTTGGGATTTGCTTTCTGCTTATTGTTGGTGGTTTGTTTTTTGGCTTACAGTTCTTGGTGTGGTATATTTGTTTGTTCGGTGTTGTTTCATATTTGTACGTGAGTGTGTTTTTCTGTTTTTGTGTTATTTCGCCTGGGTTTTCCTCTTCTCATTGACGTTATTTCTAGTAGATGCTGTTATGTTGTTGTTTTGTGGGATTGGGTGTGATTTACATGCTTGGTTTCTATTTCGTTTTATATCGTTGTGGTTTGGTGCGGCTGTGGCGGGGGTAGAGGCTGTGTGCTACGGTAGCTGAGCTTCTAATCGTCCGTGGGGTGGAAGGAGGTGGGTGTAGGGGTGATTGTGGTATATACTGTGTATATATGGTTTGTATTTTTCTATAAATTTCAAAAATAGAGGGTGCGGGGTGTGGGTTTGTGTAGGGAAAGAGTATAGGCGTGGCTGTGTTGAATCGGTTCCCTCCTCTCTTCCCTTTTTTTTAATGTGTGGTATGTGCTGTTTGTCTTACAAAACACCTTTAGTGTGGGTGGGGGGGGGGGGGGTGGAGGGCTCCCTCCCCTCCCCCCAGGGTGCGGCATTCCCTCCCTCCGGGGGGGGTTCGTTCTTCTTGCTCGCGGGTTTCATTTTATTTCCTACGGTCTGTCCGCGGGGCGGGGGGACCCCGCATGGTAGGCGTCCCCTGAAGACCCCTTGTCCAAGTCGACTTCCTCTTTCCTAGCGTGTGCCCGAATTTGCCGTTCATAGCTCATTCGCGCAGATGGGCTCCTCGTGTCGCGCGCGCCGTGTCCCACGCCGTGTTTGGGCTCCTGCGCAAACGCTCCGGCGCTTTTGTTCGTTTGTGGGGCAGCTTTGAAGTTTTTGGCCTAAGGGGTGGAATGGCCCCCCTTCCGGTCTAGCTTTTTTTCTCATCGGGGTTGTGCCCCCTCTGGTTGGTTTTTCAAAGCGAGTTTTGCGCTGCAGGACCGCGCGCAATTATGAAAGAGGCAGAGAGCTCATTGTGGCGTGGCGATTTGTGCAGTAGCCAGAAGACAGGAGCCAGAAGACAGAAGACAGAGGGCAGAAGCCAGAAGACAGAAGACAGAGCATTGTGGCGTGGGCTTAAGGGTGCAGCTGCAGTGGATGTTGGCTAACTGTCTGCTAGAGCGAGTCGCCACGTCGCCACGAGCGTGCGCGCGATGAAAACGCGCGGCACGGCCGCATTGGGCGGCATTGCTGCCCACACAGTTGAAAACGCGGCTGCGGCGCGACAGAACTGGCGGATGACAACTGCGGTTACAACTACATAGAACAACATGCTCCTCCGCCCCACGTCGAGGGCAATTTTGCTCACAAGACGACGATGGGATAAACATTTGTCTCGGCAAGCGGTTTCGGTCCAGTTCTGCCTCTGAGGCGGCTGCTGAGCAGACGCGTTCCTCAGTGGGCGGGTTCGCGCAATGCGTAGGGTGCTTGGGTCATTTTCTGCCCTTAGAAACGACCAACAGTCGACCTAGGTTCTAGCAAGGACGCAGTTGCAGCGGCCATCAGCCTCGGTCGACTCCTCCTTGCCTGCTACGAGCTACAGAGGGTGGCCGATGGTGCGACGCCAACCTCGGCTTCGCCGTTGACAAAACAGAGGCGGTTGATGTGCGGCCACGACAACTACTGCGCGTTCGTACAATCGTTGGGCGTCGCCGCCGCCCCAGTTGTACACTTCAAGACATGCCTGGGGGTCCCATCTCCCCCTAGGTACTGGGTTTAAGGCTCCCCCCCCCCAACGCGCCCCCCCCCAGAATCGTGGCAGCGAACTGGCCCTCGGCGAAGGCAGTTCTGCTCATGAGATGACGATGGTGTAAACAGGTTGCTTGGCCAGCGGCATTAGTTTGGTTGTGCACCTGAGGCAGCTGCTGAGTGGACAATCTCCTCAGCTGGCGCGCTCGGGCAATGCGCAGGGCACTTTGGTCATTTTCTGCCCTTAGAAACGAGCAACAGTCGACCTCGGCTCTACTAAGGGCGCAGCTTCCATGGCCTACTCCGCTAGAGCCAAAGACCTGCAGCCAACAGCATGATACCGACTTTGTTCGGCATCGTTGACAACGCAGAGGCAGCTGCTGTGCATTTGCTGTTGCTGTAATCGATGGGCGTCGTCGTCGCCCCAGTTGTCAACTCTGCTGCCCGTTCATTGGTTCATTTGCTACTCTCCTCATGATGCCACAAATTCTAGGGCGCTTTAGGGGGTTTGACTGAATACCTGGAAACAAATCGCACAACCACGATATGTATGTGCATGATCTGTAATTGCGTTTGTGCCATGTATGTATGCGTGCACACAGATGTCTGTGTGCACATCCTAAGCTATGCTTAGCTAGGTCCAGCAAGTGGCCACATCAGCCATGTACTGTAACCCTATAATTAGCCCCTTGGGCCCTGGGCATAATTGCACACCCAGGCAATCTTGGGCCTTTCCATTAATGCAAAAAGCATTGAGCCTGCAATCTTACAAGGTAACTAACTAAGTTACTTATGTAAATAACCTACTGTAATCTCCACAGCAGTTTGCCTTGCAACATTGTGTAGATGCCTTACTGTAACCAGGGTCCAATGCTATACATTACAACCCAAGGCTTCTAACATCCTAGGGTCTAGGGGTATGTCAAAAACCCCAGAGGATAGAAGCTAATTGACCAACTGTAAGGCTTCTATGTGGGGGGGGGGTATGTAATGGTCTACTGAACTTTAACTGTTCCATGTGTGTCTGTGCAAAGGTAC
>JASAMY010003459.1:0-22236 GCA_030248085.1 Paralinhomoeus sp. GSCO2_6 | reverse complement strand
TTATTAATGGTGCGAACTGGTGCCTATACAAAGACAAATACGAAACACGAATGCTAAACGTCGCAATGATCAATACAAAAATCACAGCACCAAATGCAGGTTTCCCACACATGCATGTCATTTCTTTCTTATGAGCAGACAGTGCTATGTCAAAAGGCAGTGTGAAACGCTTCGCCTTCTCAGGCAGTCCGTCTCCTCTCCACAAGCCTTATGTGTCGTTGTTAAGACTGGTGCGTGCGTGCGTGCGTGCGTGCGTGCGTGCGTGCTAAAACCTGTCCTGTGTCTGCTGTGAACGTGGCACGATCCCGTGCGAGGACTCGCCAAGGCACTTGCAAACACCAGTTCTATCTGAGACCAGCGTTGAACTGTGGGATGATGACGCCGTCAGTGTCGGCGGTGACCCCAGAGTATGCGAAGTGAGTGTCTGCACCGTCCCTGTGTACATATCCTTGAATGAGCCACAAGCAGAAACAAGCACACTGAACAGAAACTCGGCTTTCGGTCATGGTCTGTAGTAGCCATTCTAGCATGCTCGGCTGTAAGTGTAGCAACGTCAATGCAAAGTCTGCAAACTTGTAGTATTCTTAATCTTAAATGTTGATCTTAGTTACTAAAAGTTCAAAAAGTTGTTCAATTAGGTAAACCTTGACTTTTAATGATGGTACATACAATGTATAGTTGATGTGTCTGAATGCAATGCATGCATGCTTAGGATCTGTTTTACTTCAAAGACAACGGAGATGCACAGTAGTGTGAATTCGGGGTGTCGGTGTTGCACCGTTCATTCCCGATGGATCCATGTCCCACAAAGAGCACAAGAATCGAACCCAGAACCGTGCGCGCACCTTGCTTTTTTTTCACAAAGTCCAAAGTCTGCATTGCAATTGCAGATAGAGGAGACAGGAGGGAGGACGTCCACGCGTAGGTACGTAGGTGCATAGGAATGCACTGATGCGTCCTGAAGGCATCCACACTGCCCCCTCCCCGCCCTAATACAGGGCCAAAGGCGCCCACACTGCCTTATGGCACCATGGCTCTGTGTAGCGTGGTAGCGAAGGGGAGTGGGTGGCTGGCTGGACCCACGCGCGTACTGGCGAACACACTAGCATAGCATAAGCCTAGGAAAATAACGCGGCGGAAACTTCCGAAATTGACCCAGAAATTTCTGCTCCCGGACCCAGAAATTTCATCCCAGATTGGAGCACATCCTAGCCCTATACTTAACGATGCGTTTTTCTAGATTTGACCCAGAAATTTTGCTCCCAGACACAGAAATGTTTCTCCCAGATTGGGCCCTATCCTTAAGCATGTGTTTTCCCAGAATTTTTGCTCTTGGACACAGAAATTTTGGTCACAGAAAAAGAAAATTTCTTCACAGATTGGGCTCCTATCCTTAAGCATGTGTTTTCCCAGAAATTTTGCTAGGGGACACAGAAATTTTGCTTGAGGACCCAGAAATATTAAATGATTTTTAATTTTTTTCATAATTTTGGAATAAATCTAAAAAAGGTTTATCTCCAAATTGGTCCTAAGAATGCTCAAATCAAATTTGGGCCCGATCCGTCAAGCCATAAAGGAAACCGATCCGTCAAGCCATAAAAGCCGTCAGTTGGGAACAGACGGAAGAATGGATGGACAAACGGACGGACGGACCATTACGAATTTTTCCGTCCTTATATGAACTCGCTCACACTGGCGCGCAACCAAAAAATGGAACCATTTACACTGCAACAATTTAGTTTCTACAGCTGATTAATTTAACTATTGAAACTAATTTGTCATAGAAGGTGCATTTGGCCCACGCCAACCCGAGCCACAGACGATCAGATACTGCAACAACGCCCGCCCTTTATTCGAGCTTTGCTTCTTTCGGCCATCCACGGCTGAGTACTGGAGCGTGGATGGAACTCGGTCGTGGACTGTAACATGTCCATTCTCTTTAATTTAAGCAATCACGCGTCATGAAGCGTTGCCGATTTTGTGAGTTCTTACTCGCCAAAGCAGAAAAAATTTTACAATTTCAAATTCTGACATTTGTTTTCGGTGTAGCGCGTTCTGGACCAAAGCGAGGCTTGGATTGAAGCTCTCGACGAGGCCTACATGGAGGGCTACGAACTTTTCAAACCACCTAAATTTTTTGTCAAAAATTAAAAAAAAATTAAATTTTGGTGAAATTTTGCAATAATTCACATGTAGCGCATTCAAAACTGGACCAAAACTGGCGTGTGATGGGTTTCATGAAAGGTCTCGATGAGGCGCACATGTAGGGCTATGAACTGTTTGAACCACGTAAATTTATTCGTACAAAAATTAAAAAAAATTAAAATTTTTGGTGACATTTGGTCTTTTGTACAGTATGATCCGAATAGTGCGAACGGAACTTTGCAATTTTGGGTTTAAGTTGGAATGGTAAACTGTAGCAATGCTGGGATGAACGGGAGGATAAGGAACAACTTGCCGACAGGCAAGACAAGAGCACCTATTTTTTTGCGTTTGGCGTGCATGGGAAAGTGCAGTGGCGGTTGACGTCTGGACCGTGGAATCGTTTTGACGGCTGCGCCGGGGAAGGAGGCAGAGGAGGGTATGGGGTGGGGAGGGGCATGACTCGCTGACCACTGGTTGCGTTCCTGCAGAAGCGGCAGTCCGAATGCCATGTATCATGCGTGCGTACTTATTATGCTGCAAGAAGTGATTACGCGAGGGCAGTTGAAAAACGACAAACGGATTTATTCTAGTGGCCTGAATACGGTAGTGCGCGCGATTCAACACGAGACCAATAAAGATGGGCGAAAGATGTTCCCAACATCGTCGCTTTCGGTCTTCCCAAAGCAAACAGTGAAGACCGAGACTGAGACTGACGCGAAGGAAGACCATTAATTGTGAATCAGCCAGTATATTGTGTACCACTTATCCTCCCACACGATCTTGGCAACTACCGTAAATCCCCCAGTACCCACCCTCTACCCTTGGCGTTCATTGGATTGGGGGGGGGGGGGGGTGCGCGTTAATTAGGGGGGGTCGTAAATTTAACCACTAAATGGCGATAAGCAGACCCAATAATTGTACCATTGAGTTTTTTTATGGTTTTTGGTTTATATGGTTTATGGAATTGGAGAATTTATGGTGTGCACGGTTCCTAAGTCCCTCGGAACCGCTGGTCGAAGCGACGTTCAGCCTGGTTGATTTCCATGACCAGAACGTTGTCGGCTGGCTGAATGGCGGTGGTGAAGTCTGGCGGCCCCTTATAGTCCATATTGGCGGAGACGGTGAGGGTGTGCCGTTCCTTTGGCCACCGACATCGCGTGACCGTCCATTTATCTGGGTGCGTGAAAATGCAACCTGCAAAGACAGACGCCGTGCGTTCTCGGTGGCGGAACGGTCCTGAGACCTGAAGTCACCTGTAAGAAGGTTCAGACGTGGCAGGCTGTGCAGAAACCGCTCCAGAGAAAACTTGCTCGGCGGGCCGTCGAAAGACGCTCTCTCAGTTGGCTCGATGTAGGCGGAGAACGACGTAAGATTGGGCGCGCTGAGGAAGGAGGCGAAGAGCTGCGGGCCGGCGCAGCTGCAGCGCAGCTCGAGGGCCTTCAGCGCGTGGAGTCTGGGCAGCTCGAGACGACGACCGCCCGCGCTGGGTGGCACGCAGTCCAACAGCCCCACGGCGAGCCTCTCGAGCGTTGGCGACAGCGCGTGCACCGCCTCCAGCGAGCCGTTGTCCTCGCGCAGGGCGGTGGTGAACATGTCAAGGTAGGTCAGTGGCACCCTCGCCTCAGCCAGCTGACGGAGAAAAGTCGCGTTGACATTGTCATAGCCAGTCTCCTCCTTATGGGAGAAGTCATCGGAGAAGTCATCGTAGGAATCGTGCATGTACAGCCCGTCAATCGAGATCACAATACTGGTGCTGCACCAGCAGGCAACGAGCAGCTTGAAGTCCGTCGCACTGGCGACACGCGAGAGAACGGTTCTGAACTGGCTGGCTGAGAGCTGTCTGTACGTTGCCAATGCAGACAGAAGGTCTGTCTGTCTGTTTATCTACAGACACAGCACCAAGAGCTAAATGAAATGAATTGAGAGCCAGTTTTTTGAAGCTTCTGAATGAATACAGCCCAACATCCCATGCGTTTCGACTGTACCTACTGTACCTATGTACTAGGTGTGCTCTGCGCCTCTGCGCCTGCGCCAGCAGAAGTCTATAGACGCTCACCGCTGGACGAGTGCTCGACGCAGCTGCTCGCAGCCCCGCTGGGCGCAGAGGCCCAACTGCCGCTCGATGGGACGACAGTCTCCCTGGCACGGGTCGCGCAGCGTCAGCTCGAAGGTCCGAAGTGCGGGAGTGACGAGGCGCAAGCAGAAGGCGACCACCGAATCGACCCGCTCCAGCTCGGACCTCGCGACCTTGAACACGTCCTCAGCCCCCACGCACTTGGCAGTCACCCGTACTCGCTAAAAGGGAACGCCCTTCGACCCGCGCGTTTTTTGTCCAACAACCATACCTGGGAACTTAAAATTAAAAGTTGAGTTAACTTGTAAGTTGAAGTTAAGATATTGACTACATAGTTAGGCTAACTTTGCCTTTTTTCCTGTATTGCAGCCTGTATAAACATAGAAAACTAACAAGTCGTTCTTCACCACGTTCTCTGGGTCGTGTTCTTTCAATCAAGAAACACTACAATAATGCGCACGTGCGAATTAATGTAACTACGTTGATTTTGGCAGCATTTACAGTATTTACCGCGATTACCGAGCATCTTTTGGTTGGTGGTGGAGCTAACGTCTACAACTTCAAGTTAAAGTTAAATTAACTTGTAACTTGTTTTTCGAAATCGAGGGTCAAGTTGACTAACTTAACTTAACTTGTCTCAAAATTTGCAATTTGAAATTGACTTAACTTAACTCGAATAATTTTTTGACAAGTTCCCAGGTATGCCAACAACTCAGCCACAAACAATCCATGATGTACACAATAAAAAACGCAGTATTTAGGTAGAGCAGCACAACCACAGCAATGCCCTTGTTTCGTGCCGTTCGTTAACGAAACGTTGAGGGCGTATTGGGAGCTAACGAGCGCCAGAGTGGACGGTGTGTTGAAAGAACGAGCACTCAGGGCGTATTAGGGTCGCTTACGGTGAACGTACTGGTTTAAGGTCTCGGTCTGAGAAGGCGATCTCCAGGCGGGAGACGGGCAGCCAGTCGGCGTCGGCGGGGAAGAGGGCGCGCAGTCGTCGGCAGCTCAGGCGGCAGGCGGCCACTGCGGACGGCGTGAGGAAGCGCGTCGCCGCGTACACCGCTGGCGCTGGCAGTCTCTCCAACATCTCTTCGCCTTCGCTTTGTTGCCCCTCGCTCTACTCGCGTACACCTCTGCTCAATAGTCGGCGAACGTCGACAGCAGCACTGCCAGGACTGAAGAAAGAAATGAAGAACGCTCTCGAGTGGAATGGCTGTTCTGGAGAGCACGTTCCAAGCGAGATGATGCTCGCCGCGTATACCGTCCCGCCGCCCCCCCCCCCGCTGCAGCAACAACAACTCCATCCCCTGCTGGGCTGTGCTGTTTCGGGGTCAAAGATGAACGCGATAGATAAAGCGTAACGTCCCCTTCTTCAAGCGACACACAGTGAGACTGCGGACACGACACACGTCACTGCGGCTGCATAGGTCACGCGACCGAAAGGTGATCGACATCCAACGCAATGCCTAGTATGTACAGGCAACAACGAGCTGAGTGAATTCACGAGAGAGTGAGAGACGCGCATGCACAGGCCGCATGGAGACTCGTCGTCGGCGGGCAAGACAGGGGGCGCTGTTCTCTTCGTCTCTACTGGTTTGGTTGGTTGGTGGGGTGGTGGGGGGTTGTGGTTGCTGCGGGTTGGTCGGTGTGGAGGTGTTGTTTCGAGGGGGGTGGTAGGAGTTAGGTGGGATTGGATTAGTTCCGACTCGGTCGTGTTTTGTCCGGTCTTGCAAGTCTGTGCTCTGCCCAGCGTGGGGTTTTTTTTTTTTTTTTAGGCCCGAGGCCCAGGCGAGAGGGGGACCGCATGCGTGGGGTGCATGGGTAATGCATGGGTCCTTGGTTACCTCTGCCTACAAGACCGATTGTCTCAATGAGAACTACGATCAGAGGGCACAGTTTTGGCGTGAGCCCCTTGCCCAAGGTTACTGTTTTTGGCAGTTTTGCCACGCTGAGCATTGAACTCCGCACCTCACGGTTTGGAGCCAATGCCTTAGCCTAACTGCGCAACAGCCGCCAAACGCATTCCGACGCACCTGACGCACCACCGAGCACTAGTAAACCGGTTGCGCATGCTAGGTCAGATGCAAGCACCAAACAAAACTGAGCTCGCTCCCGCTGCGTGCGAGCAGGACAAGTCGATTAATCGACATGTTCTGCAGTGATCAGATAAACTTATACTACGCGTTCCTTTTTCCATCGCGTCCTATTCTTTTGTTGGAACTTGTTGGAACAACTTCCACTTTTGTCGGAACAACTTCCATGGCTGTCGGAACAACTTCCATTTTTGTCGGAACAACATCCAATGTTGTCGGAACAACCTCCACTCTTGTCGGAACAACTTCCAACTTAGATTATGGCCCCCGCTGTGTCGGAACAACTTCCACCCAATCCTCTACTGGCTGTGGCGTGGCCTTGCGCGTCATCGGCATACCTGTAACCGGGTCTGGAACAGTGGGGGGGGGGGTAAATTGGCGAATTATGGAGTGGTGGGGAGCAAAAAGTGGGGGGTAGCCAGCCATTTTTGAGTTATACTGTTACTTTTTGGTCAAAAATGGGTATTAATAAGGTCTAAACAGTGTTATTTAGCCGTTTTATGGTCATATAACACTGAAAAGCACTGAAATACACCAACTTTTGCTCACTTTTATCGTTTTAGACTGAGTGAAAATCCCTTGGGAAAATTCTGGGGGTGGGTTGGGGGGGAAGTTGGTGGGGGAGTTGGAAAAATTCCGCGGGGCCCCCAAACCAGACCCCCCCCCCAGTTACAGGCATGGTCATCGGTGCTGCTGCCGGTCTTGGTCCTTGGAGTGACGTAGTCAGCGGTGGCTCCAGCTTGGGGGGGGGGGTTCTATTGGAGGGGCACGCTTTTGAAAATTTACTGTGTGTACAGTTCCAAGGTCTGGTCAAAGCGACTGTAGAAGCGATGTTGAGCTTGGTTGAGTTCCATGGCCAGAACGTTGTCGGCTGGCTGAATGGCAGTGGTGAAGTCTGGCGGCCCCTTATAGTCCATGTTGGCGGAGACGGTGAGGGTCTGCCGCTCCTTTGGCCACCGACATCGCGTGACCGTCCATTTGTCAGGGCGCGTGAAAAAGCAACCTGCAAAGACAGACGCTGCGCGTTCTCGGTGGCGGAACGGTCCTGAGACCTGAAGGCACCTGTTAGGAGGTTCAGGCGAGGGAGGTTGTGCAGAAACCGCTCCAGAGACAACTTGCTCGGCAGGCCGTCGGAAGACGCTCTCTCGATGGGCATGATGTAGGCGAGGAGCGACGTGACATTGGGCGCGCTGAGGAAGGAGGCGAAGAGCTGCGGACCCGCGCAGCTGCAGCGCAGCACGTGGATGCACAGCGCGTCGAGTCGGGGCAACTCGAGACGACGACCGCCCGCGCTGGGCGGCACGCAGTCCCACCGCCCCACGGCGAGCCTCTCGAGCGTCGGCGACAGCGCGTGCAGCGCCTCCAGCGAGCCGTTGTCCTCGCGCAGGGCGGTGGTGAACATGTCAAGGTAGGTCAGTGGCACCCTCGCCTCGGCCAGCTGACGAAAAAAAGACGCGTTGACGTTGCCGAAGCCAGTCTCCTCCTCGTCGGAGAAGTTGTGGTTGTCGTCGTCGTCGTAGAACATGTACAGCCCGTCAATCGAGAGCTCAATCTTGACGCCGAACGAGCAGGCAACGAGCAGCGTAAAGTCCGTCGCACTGGCGACTCGCCAGAGAACGGTTCTGAACTCACTGCGTTAGAGCTGTCGGTACCTTACCAAATGCAGGACGTCTGTCTGTCTGTTTGTCTGCAGACACAGCAGATATAAAGCTAAGAGCTATATAGAGCTAGATGTGCTATTAATGGCTCAACCATTATAAATGGGAAAAGGTGATCAAAATCACCGGAAAATGGTCAATTTTGACTGCGAAATTAGCATTGCCATTCAACAGTTTTAGGTGAGGCGGGGGTAAGTTAAGGTGAGGCAGGGGTGAGGGTGAGTGCCCCCGGGGTGGGGCAAGGTTAAAAATATAGTGCCCCATTGCACTTGGAGGATTTACGGTGTGTGTGCTCTGCGTCTTTGCGCGCCATGCATTTGGGGGCAGAGGCAGCAGCAGAGGCGTAGGACGCTGGACGCTCACCGCTGGACGAGTGCTCGCCGCAGCTGCTCGCAGGCGCGCCAGGCGCAGAGGCCCAACTGCCGCTCGATGGGACGGCAGTACCGCTCGCACGTCTTGACTTCGAAGGTCCGAAGTGCGGGAGTGACGAGGCGCACGCAGAACGCGACCACCCAGTCGACCCGCTCCAGCTCGGAGCTCGCGACCTTGAACTCGTCAACGGCGCGCAGGCACTTGGCAGTCACCTCTACTCGCTAAAGTGGAACCGCTTCGTCTCGAGCGCGGCGGCGGCGCGCCATTCTGGCCAACGACACCGTCATTGGCTACAAACAATCCATGCCACACACTTTGGGAGTCAACATACTAAGGCAGAGCAGCGCACCCACATCGATGCCCTTGTTTAGGGCCGTTCGGTAACGAACCGTTGCTGGCATATTGGGAGCGAACGAGCGCCAGAGTGCAGTGGCGTAGCCAAGGGAGGGGGTATGGGGGGTATACCCCTCCCCGAGATTGTGTGAAGCCCAAAAAATGCAACAGGGTCCACCCTGTTGCAAAAATGCCCGGGCGAAAGAAGAGAGAGAGAGAAAGCATTTTAGCACGCTTGTAAGGTTAAAAATGCTCGAAAGTAGCTCAAAATAGGTTAAAATTTCTCGAAAATAGTCCAAAATAGGTTCAGAATGCTCGAAAGTAACCCAAAATAGGTTAAAATTGCTCGAAAGTAGCCGAAAATAGGTTCAAAATGCTCGAAAGCAACCCAAAATAAGTTAAAATGCTCGAAAGTAGCCCAAAATCTCAAAATTTTCGCCTGCGGCGCAACAGGGGGGGGGAACCCTATTAAAAAGTTGGAAATCTGTAGCCCCTCCCAAAACAAAATCCTGGCTACGCCACTGCCAGAGTGGACGGTGTGGTGAATGAATAGGCACCCAGGCAGGGCGTATTGGGATCGCTTGCGGTGAACGTACTGGCTGCCAGTCTAGGTCTGAGAAGGCGATCTCCAGGCTGGTGACGGGCAGCCAGTCGGCGTCGGCGGGGAAGAGGGCGCGCAGTCGGCGGCAGCTGAGGCGGCAGGCGGCCACTGCGGACGGCGTGAGGAAGCGCGTCGCCGCGTACACCGCAGGCGCCGGCAGTCCCTCCAACATCACTTCTTCTTCTTCTTCTGCTTCACTCGGGCCGGCCCTGACGGCGGCTGCAGACGAGTCGGCAAGCGACCAGGAGCTGGGAGTGTCCGCGCTTGGCGCAATATTCTCTCAAAGCTCTCAAATCCCGTCGCCTTCGCCCGACGGTCGTGCACCGCAGTGCGACAGCCAGCGAACTTCAACACACGCACACGCACGCACTGGCGGGCTGCAAAGCGCACTCTCGTGGAAATGCAAGGCCGCTCTCAAC
This sequence comes from Paralinhomoeus sp. GSCO2_6, assembly GCA_030248085.1. NCBI lineage: Eukaryota > Metazoa > Nematoda > Chromadorea > Monhysterida > Linhomoeidae > Paralinhomoeus > Paralinhomoeus sp. GSCO2_6. The sequence continues at coordinate 12,538 of JASAMY010003459.1, read as the reverse complement.
TGCTGCGGGTTGTACGACGCGCAACACGAATAGAGTGGCGTTCCAGCTGCGCAGCTAACCCCTGCTGCGGCCGTGTGCTGTCCCAACGTCAAAGATGAACGCCATAGATAAACTGCCCCTTCAAGCGACACCACTCAGACTCGTCTACAGTCCAAACGAACTCACTCTAAATGAGTCGACCTTGCGTGAATCATGTGAACGGAGAGAGGCGAATGGCGACACAACAAGCGGGATGAAAAAAGCACTTGGTTCGAATTTGCTAGCAGAGTCCTCTCATCCCTAAGACACTTACATCGCGAGCATTCTCCCCATGTCAGCATGGCCAGTGAAAATAACGGCAATTGTAATGGCGCTTGCGTAGCGTGTTTGTCCGCGCTTGTACAGAAAGCGAAAGTAACAATGCGAGCCAACACGATGATCGCACAGCACAGCAGAAAACGCGGCGCAGTCGTAAGCACACAACTTCGGTATTTTCATTTTTCGAACGAGTTGAATTTAGTCGCAAAATTACACTCGGCCCCATAAGCTCTATAAAATAAAAAGAAAGCGTGCTGACTGCGCCGCCGATCGGCAATAAATCAAAAAATCAATCACTCTTTCGATCAGTAGACAAAGTTCGAAGTCGTGGTTCTCACACCGTCCAAATTCCTACTGTTATTCGCCTCAACATCCATATAGCTCCACATTGACAGATTTCTTCTCATGGGGGGGCTGTAGCCGCTGGGCACTCTCAGGTAAAATCGCGAAAAAGCGTTGAATCCGCACAATTTCGCGCCAAAAATGGCGATAATCAGAAAACAGAGAAACAACAGTGCGTAGTTGAGATTTTCCTGCGAAAAGGACCGAAATCCACCGAATCCGTGGCTGTGAGCGCGCCTCGCCAGCATGTACTGTCGTCTCTGCACCTCTCTGAAGAAAGAGCAAAAGGAAAAAAAAATGAAAAAAACGACAGCCGAGGGAGGGATTCGAACCCCAGGGGCCTGAGTCGGAGTCTGTAGAGGATGGCGCCCAAAGTCCATTGGACCTCCTGGTTCTGAATGCGCTGACTGGGATAGAATTTCAGAGTTGGCAGTTTTGGAAATTTGAAACCGTGGTGCAACACTGCCATCACCCAAGCTGACTTGAAGCACTGATTGCTGAAAAGTGTGTGCGCATGTGTGTGTGTGTGTGCGTGTGTGTGTGTGTGTATCAGAAAAGAATGAATACCGTAATCTGTTCCAATCTGCCAGTCTGTACTTTCCGGACTTCTTGGCGCGCTGTATGGTCACCCAGTTCGTCTTGCAATATTCCTATAATAAATACATCAAATTTTACCAATTAATCCATTAAATCGCGCAAAAACTCCACCTTTGCTCTGGCTCTGACGATTTCAAAATCGTAGCTCGTACCGCCCAGGTCCAAGACATCGTTGATACTGTACCAGTATTCAGAAAAGCCATAAAATTCGGTGGTACTGTAGTTGATATACGGCTGAAATACACCATCAATGGAGCAATGGGAATAGCCACAAGGAGCCTGGTTGGCTTCTATGAGAGAGCGAGCGTTGTCAAAGCTGAAGGATCCAGAAATTTGTAGGTATCGTGATGTATTTGCACTGTCGTATTAAACATTTCTATTTGGACTGTTGTATTACGGTTTTTTTGTGTCAGCAAAATGTATGTATTATTCTATTCTACCAAAGAAAACCTGTTTATATATATGGAAACACAACACGTCTCGAAAAGGCAAATCGATAATTCGAATCAAATTGTGCAGTGCGCAAATTCGAAGGCAAAAAATGCTTCAGTAGCCACGTATATAGGGGGTTACACAACACTGCTTTCAATCTTGCGAAGTACAGTGACCAAATGCGTACCAAACTTTAAAAATGGAAAGTATTCCACCCCCCCCCCCCCTTACCCTTACGCCCCCTTCGAAATTGTCCCAGCCCCCATGCTACAGAATGCAAGTGAGAGAAAACACCCATACAGTATACAGATAAGGGTGGGGACAGGGAGGATACCTGTCTGTAACCAGGTCTGGCTGAGCGGGTGGGGGGGGGGGGTACCTGTAACTGGGGGGTGGGGGGTTACGCTCCCTACTATTTTTCAACACCCACCCAACCCCTCCCCCCAACCCCCCAGAATGTTCCCAAGGAATTTTCACCCTATCTAAAAGGATAAAAGTGACTAAATGTTGGTGTATTTCAGCTGCTTTTCAGTGTTATACGACCATTAAACTGCTAAATAACACGGTTTTGACCCTATTTATACCAATTTTGACCAGTATACAACTCAAAAAATGGCCAGCTACCTCCCACTATTTGCTCCACCCCCCAGAATTCGGCCATTTACCCCCCTCCCCCACTCTTCCAGAACCCAGTTACAGGTATGGGGTGGGAGGGGGGGGGGGGGCGGGGGGGGGGGGGGGGGGGTGAAGGAAAAAGGCGAGATGGGGGAAACCCAAAGCCTAGAAATACACTGTAAATCGCCCCCTTTTTGGGGGGGGGGGGGGGGGGGGGGGGGGGGGGGCCCCCTGCTACAGATATGATGGGGAGCGTCACTTAAAGTTGGGTGGGTAGGTGGAGATGACAGACTTGTTGACGAATAAAAGAACATCAGTAGCCGAAAAACGTTTTACCCCTGCCATACAATACCGCTCGAACAATTGTGGTTTAATAATTACCCGACTGTACTTCACGACTAAAGAACAGTGAACTATAGCGGCTGTTGTGTGTAGCGCGGTGTCTTTTCTCTTTTCTGCCTAAAAGCCTCCCCCCTCTCGAAATTGTCTAACCCCCCCCCAATGCAAAACGTGCGGCTCCAGATATGAGTGGGGGGGGGGGGAATTGGAGAAAAAAAGAAAACGTTTCACCTCTGCCATAAAACACAGTTCTAACAATGTCATTCTGATATTGGAATGCAGTCAGAAAATAATTGCAAACAATATACAAACTAAACACACAAAAACCTTACCACAGATCCCATTTGCCGCTGCCTTTTCTCGTGTGGTTCGCGTCGACGGAGTGCACAAAGCCCGCCGGAAAGCAGGGGTCAGTGTTTTTGTCATTTTTGCCAATTTCCTCATTTTTGTCATTGGCATTTTCTGACCGCAATAATCTCTCCCTGTACTTCCTTAGCGCCTCGTTAGCGCCGAACCCCAAAAATGTGGTGACGTAAATGGTGTATTCGTGTTTAGAATCGTGCTCGCTGCAGCCCAGATTCAGCTAAAATTCAGCGATTTTATTTACTTAAATATTAAAAACTGTCGAAAAGGATTACACAAATATTAGCATGGAACACATTTAACTAACATACTTCATGGAACGCCTAGAGCACTAAATCGGAAATTTCCTCTGAGTGGGGGGGGGGGCAGCTGTTTTCGGGGGCCGATGGACGGCCAGCAACGGCAGATACTTCGACAAAATATACTAAAAACCACGATTTTTTTAAGTTTTCGCCTAATGCTTTTAATAAACAGACATAAATAAAAATACCTTTTGCACCAAATTGGCGGCGTCAGCGGGTATTGTGGCGTTTTTCTCGATTTCATAGGCGATTTGCACAGACGCGCCACCCATGTCGACCATTCCCACTGAGGGTACTGAATTATTATTTTTTTATTATGTCACTTTAGTGGACTTTAGTGGACTATGTCACTTTATTAGAACATTTTTGTGGGACAATTTTTTTAATTCTTGGGTAATTTATCTTCGTTAGAAAGGGAGGTGCAATTCCATTTACTGGGGGGGGGGGCATTAGGGAATTTCAAATGTGTACCTCTAGTGAACCTACAGTACCCTCCAGCCACCCAGTCATCCAATGACGATATACTGTATTCATATGTGCAATGCATTTCTACCGTACCCCTGTGCAATTCCGTCGCCTCAGCGCTGTGGTCCAATCTGCCAAGAATATAATTGACGGCGATCCAACTAAAAATTCCCTCCCATTTCCCCGTGATAATCTCCACGTACTGCGGCTCTATTTGGAAGTCGCACGCCTTGGGTAGGTTCTCACGGATGTGGCTCAAAATCGCCGCTTGTTGTCTGAGAACGAAAAAAAATACGGTGAGAATTGTGGTGGCATTCATAATAGTCATATGACATATGGGAGGATGAATAGCGGTGCTGAGTCAGCTAGGGTGAAGAAGCAAACGCACGCACGCACGCCCACACGTGCATACGCACGTAAGCACGCAAGCACGCGCGCACGCACACACGCACGCACGCACACAAGCACGCACGCACGCACACACGCACGCACGCACGCACGAAAGCACGCACGCACGCACGCAGGCAAGCACGCACCGGCACGCACTCACGCACACGCCCACACGCGTATACGCGCATACGCACGCACACACGCACGTACGCGCACGCACGCACGCACGCACGCACGCACGCACGCACCTTTCCTCAAGCAGCCGCATGCCCGCAGTGGCCAGTAGGAACAGGGGCGTTTCTTTGCGCTTTTCCATCGGCACGTGCTCATTAGCGGTTCTAATTAGCGGCTTTAGATAATTAGTGATGTTCTGCACTCTGTCCGCTAGGGAACTTAGGCCCGGCTTAACTTTGGCGACCACGGGTTCGCCATTTTTGTCGAAAACTGGGGCGGTGGATTGGAATTTATTTTTGTTGTATATTAGTTCTTAATAAATACTACATGCAAATTTTCTATTTTCAGAAGAATCCTCACAGCTGTCTGTCTCTGTGCCTATGCAAAACGACTATTTTTATAGCTTTATCCGCCAAAATCGGAGTGTTCTATAGTAATTCAAATACGCTTTTGTCAACTGTCCCTAAAAATCGACCAATTTTCCAAATCGCAAAAGGTACTGAATTTCATCCAATGCAAATTGCAAATCAATTCTAAGTTGCATAGCGATGCAAATCAATTCTGACTTATATAGCGTCCAAAATAAAATCGGCATAAATTCAGTCCACCGCCCCTGGTTTAATACTGAGCAAATCGCTTGGGTTTCCGCTGTGCTTTGGCCATGCATAGAGATACAGTCGGCTGCCACTGCTGCCCGCATCGATTACCATACCGTAATTCAACAGAGTTTGATCGACGCTCGATTCTGGAATTTAAATTATTTTTGATGAAATTCTAGCAATGAAAAATACGGTACATTATGGTAGGATAGTGGCCGTTGGCTGCGTTGTAGGAAGAAGAACAGAAGAACAAAAATATTTAATTGAACTAATTAATATAGGTAAAATAAGAAATTCAACAGAATTTGATCGACGACCGATTCTGGATTGTTATATTTTTAAGATTAAATCTAAGCACTAAAATACGGTACTTAATGGTATGATAGTGGCCGTTGGCTGTGGTGTAGCACAAAGAACAGTAGAAGGCAAAGAATAGGTAATTAAACTAATTAAAATATAAAAACACCAACCCTGATTGCTGCCGCTGACCGCGGCCGGCGCATTGGCGTAGCGGGGAATCCAATAAAAAATAATCAACAAAACCAGCAGACAGAACAGAACAATGGTTATGAGATAACAATAGAAAGGCTTGCCGCAGGCAAAGAACCTGTTGTTACCGACCATCGCATTTTCTGTTGCTACTCTGGTATCGCCCCCTAGCCTAGCCCTTTTAAGCTGCTAATACATTCACACGTCTTATCACACACGTACATACGTACGTTCGTTGGGGAAAACCGAACTGGAAGGAGGAAGGGGGCGGTTACGCTTAAATGCAGCACACGTTAAATGCAGCACAGGTTGTATATGATAAAGAATGCAGGCAGGTAAAGTATGCAGGCAAGTCGACTTTCGCTGCCTAAGCCTAAGACTAAGCCTAAGCTAAAGCCTAAGCAAAAGCCTAAGCCTAAGCCTAAGCAAAGCCTAAGCCTAAGCTAAAGCCTAAGCAAAAACCTAAGCAAAAACCTAAGCCTAAGCCTAAGCAAAGCCTAAGCCTAAGCAAAAACCTAAGCCTAAGCAAAGCCTAAGCCTAAGCCCAACCTTAAGCCAAGAAAAAGCCACGGAAGTCAACTTGCTTGCATACATCACCTGCTTGCATGCCTGCATCCTTTATCACATACAACGTGTGCTGCATTTAACGTGTGCTGCATTTAACTGACACCGGAAGGGGGCCGAGTCTGGAAGGAGGGTGTAACTTTTTGTAATTATTTCGGTGCGTTACAATATATGCCTTTACCTTGTCGCCCTTCAAGAGTGATTACATATAAACAACAGGGCGCGTATGCACAGTTCTAGACTTAAGTTCGAGATTCTAGCATTTGCTTGAACTTGAGTCTTGACTTGAACTAGATGCTACTGACGCGGCGTATGCACAGTTCAAGCACGGCACACGCTTGCTCAAGACGCTACTTCAAGCAGAAGCTCGAAACTAAAACTTGATTTACGTGACCATTCTTCATATATCAACTGTAAAACGCAGTGAAACTAAGCATTCGCAGTGAAAATGAGTCCCTCAGACGACAAGCAAAGCTATTTCAGTCAATTAAAGCAAAGAAAATGCAAGGGACAAGTATACCCAGTTAAGCAAGCTAAGCAAGTTAAGATTAAGATTAATTAAGCCGAAAAAAATCTACTGCACTTCCAGGCAGACGACCACTGTCCTTAGTTTTTTTTTATATCATTTCCATTGTGTGAGCGATTTCATGCCTGATATTTGCTAGTGAAGCGGTCGCTACCGCTTGTAGCCCGCAATTTTCCATCTCTTTCGGTTCGGCAGATTCAAAAAGGAAACGCGTACTCGCGTTTTCGCATGCGTCGCATATCTCTCTGCTGTTGCCCACATCTCCAAGCCTTTTAACAACAAAAATTACAATTTAGCGTTCAAGAAAAACAACCTAGACTGATATTGACCTGTCTTGAGCTTGAGTCTTAAAAATAGGTAGACGCTACTCTAGACGGAAGCATTTGCTCGACTGTGCATACGGCTAGACAAGTGCGTGCTCGAATCTCAAGACTCAAGCAAATGCTAGGCTAGATTTTCGACTGTGCATACGCGCCCAGAATTCGGCGATGGCAATTTAGGCAACAGCCTATCGGCGGTAGATGGGCGCTATCGGATGGGTTTAGTGTTTAGGTCCAACGGGTTTAGTGGTCCTATGGAAGGATCGGCAACACAATCGCAGCATTTTAGGAGTCGTTCCACATGCACGTTCCACTCTTGTTGTACCAATGCCGATCCAAACAACCCACCTATCACTGATTACTCGATTTCGGCTTTCGCTTAGATTTAGGCTTAGTCTTTGCTTAGGCTTAGACTTTCGCTTAGGATTAGGCTTTGCCTAGACTTAGGCTTTGCCTAGGCTTAGGCTTTGTTTAGGCTTAGGCTCTGCTTAGCCTTGCTTAGTGTGCAACACCATTCTTACTAATGCCTAAGCAATGCATAAGCCTAAACCTAATCTAAGCATAAAAGCCTAAGCCTAAGCAAGGCTTAGAATGATGGCACAGTGTTGCCGATCCTTTTATAGAACCCCTAAACCCATTGGACCCCACTTTTCCTATCGGACCCCTAAACTAATATAGAACCCATGAGTCTGAAGGACTCCTCAAATATGATAGCGCCCAACAGGGCGACGCCTAAGCCTAAGCCTAAGCGAAGTCTAAGCGAAGCCTAACCCTAAGCGAGGCCTAAGCCTAAGCCTAAGCCTAAGCAAAGCCTAAGCCTAAGCGAAACCAAAATACGTCATGACTCGAGTCACGCACAACAGTGCAGACAACAAATATAGTCACACAAATCATCGCGCATACGCTTGATCCCTCGAATTCACTATTTCTGCAGTTTTTCAAACTAATGACTTTTAGAAGGCGACAAAGTGGAGCCGTATATTATAACGCACCGAAATAATTACGAAAGTTACACCCTCCTTCCAGACTCGCCCCCTTCCTCCTTTCAGTTCGGTTTTGCCGTAGCCGTACGGACACAGTAATGTACTTGGTGGCAGAATCATAGATTAATCAAAAACGTAGGTCCAAAAGCGCACCCGGATAACAGTGCAAAGCGGTGCAAATCACCATGCTGCACGATGCACCCTACCCACCAATGAGTATTTATTTCTATAAATTAATAGATTTGCACATGCTGTCTCTGACGTCTTTGGTGCATATCATAGGTCTACAGTACGTGGTAGGAACAGCTTTAGTTATGTAGCGCACGAAAAAATCATCCCAATTTTTTAACGCGGAAGATTAGCTACAAGTCGGTATTTGGTGCTGTTGGGACAGCAGGTTGGTCTCCTATGGGAGCTGTCTGTCTTGGGCGTCCCTTGAGCTGTGTGGCCAGTGGAACCAACCTGGCGGCAGTGACAATTCTGGCCCGATAGGGAGCCAGCCCTTCAGATCAAGCTGACTGGGTCTCGTCTCTCACTAGCCACCAGATGCAGTGACATAGTGAGCACAGATTTGGTCGATTTTGTCCTGTGTACAGTTTACTGTTGGCGTTTTATACCTCAAAGTTATAAGCGTCGCAAAAAATTTTCGGTTGCGTAAACGGGGAACACCTATCTTGGGAAATATATTTTGAAGCAGAGACAATTGCCACTCCTGTTCGTGTGTCTCTGCTTCCTTTTTGAGCAGTTTTGTCTCAATTAGTAAATTACGCATTTTCGTGATTGATTCCTTACGTTGTACGCATATAGTGTGCATGGCCCCGCCCCACTCACACCAAACACCGGAGGGGGCAGAAGTGTGGCGGGGAGACCACCAAAACAACAAAATCAGTACAAACCTAGCACGCCACAGCCCACCAAAACACCGAGCAGCCCAACCAAAGCGACAGCACCAGCAAACGCGCACCAAGTTACACAGCAGCAAGCGACCTCCCCAACACGAGGAGCCTAGCGGAGATCTCGAACGAGGCAGAACACAAGGCAAAAGAAACAAAGGAGCGCAACTGGGGGACAACAAAGCGCCAGCGAACGAACAAAGTGGAGAAAGGAGGCCGCGCGCGCCGCCGCGCGCGCGCCGCGCGGGGGGGGGAAGGGGGGGGGGGGGGAGGGGCCGGGCGCGGGACGGGAAGGCGCGCGGGCCGCCAGCACCCGCCGAGGGCGGGGGCGCGGGCGCGGGGACGGGGTCGACGCCAAGCCCGGGCCGCCCCGCCCCCGCAGCAGCACCCACACAGCGGCAGGCAAGCAGCCAGCAGCCGAGCGGGGGCAACGCGCGCACAGACAGCACGGGCGGGGCGCACACACCGCACCGCGCGCGCACCTAAACCTAAAGCCGAGCCCAAGCCGAGCCTATTCCAAGCCTATTGGGGAGTGTGTTAGTATCGGAGCATCAGAGCAACGCAGCTGCGGCCGGCTGCGCGGGCGGCCTGCGCGCGCGCGCGGCAGGCCGGGGGTCGTGTGCGCGCGAGCGGCGGGCGAGCGCGCGCGAGCTCGGGCGCGCGCGCGCGGCGGCCGCCGCCTGGAGCGGCACGGCGGCACGCGGCGTGGGACCGGCGCGCGCGCGGCGTACCGAAGCCGAAGTAAAAAAGAAAAAAAAAGAAAGCGGGTGATACAGAGCACGAGAGCAACCATTAAAATATATGGGCCTCCGACAGACATACAGACAAGACTTCCGCATATACATGTACCAACTGTGGATTTTTTGTGGTTTTTGAAACTTGGATTGTTTGTTTGGATTGGGAAGTTGTTCTTTGGTTTTTCTTGCTGTCTGTCAAACTGGATCATCCGCTAGTTCTTTTCCGCAGCTAAGGAAAGCGTCTATACCTTTCTAATTATATATTTCTTACGTAATTCGATTGATTGCGTGCGTATGTGCGAGCGTACTAATTAATTATCGTCTGCAGATTTGCGTCATTGGCCACCGTTGTGGTCAATTGTTCGTCTTCAGGCTAGCCGAGTTTAGCATGGAAATTACCATGAAGTTCCTTTCTGTAATGCCCGTTTAATGTTCACTATTTTTATGCATTTTTCCTCTCCTTTGCATGTCAGTGGCTGCAGTGTGACGGCACAGCCTCACTGAAACAACAGAGCCGCGTTTGTCGGCTCGTTTTTGTCACCTAAAACTTCTGACAACGCCCAAACAAAATCACCACACGCCTTGCGGTGCGCTTATCATCCCAAGTTTGACTGATTGTGCTCAGGTGTCAATGTGTCTGCATCAAAATTGCCCCCTCCCCTTCAAATGTCGACCGGGGGGGGGCGTTTCCCTTAATCTAGGTCTAAGCTAGATTCCTCCATACCTGAAACCAGGACTGGCAGAGTGGAGGGGGCTGTTGGCCGATTTTTGGGGGCGGGGTGTGTGGAGCAAAAAAAAGTGGGGGTCTGACCATTTTTTGACTTATCACTTATCAAGTTATCCTGGTACTTTTTGCTTGGTAAAAAAATGAGTAAAATAGTAGGGTTTTCGTAGTGTTATTTAGCTGTTTACGGTCACATAACACTGAAATCCACTGAAATACAACAACCTTTGCCCCCACTTTTATCGTTTTAGACAGGGTGGAAATTATTTGGAAAAATTCTGGGGTGTATATGGGTGGGTGTTGGAAAAATAGGGGGGGGGGGGAAATAACCCCAACCCCAGGGGGGAGGGTTGCTATTTCATTGCAGGGCCCCAGGACAGAATTGCGGATGCAGCATGCTCATTTTTCCAAAACAGCCATTTTTATGTTTGGCAAAAATAGCGCAACAGGCGAAATTTTCGCCTTTTGGCATCACATGCACACTGAAAATAAAATGAAGTGTGTGGTCTTTCTGCTCAAAAAGGGGAACATGCTATACTTTGTAATTTATTTGTGCTCTTGGGGAAGTTTCAGAGGGGGGGGGGACCACCCGAAACTATTTTAGTGGTGGTGGTGGTGGTGGGTGCACCTTGCCCCCTCCACCAGATCCGCCCCTAATTCATTGATTGAATCACTTTCATTCATTATTTTATCTATTTGTCACACACAATTCGTTCTGTTATTATATCTCTCAATCTCATTCAGCATTGCTTCTCTCTTTGCATTGTGTGTGGCAGTGTCTGTATGACTCATCCAGACCCATTTCCTGTCTGACAGGCTTTTAAACCAGGCGTGGCAGTGGGCACATCTCAGAATCGGACTGGCCCTTTTTCTGACTGAAAAGGGGCTCTGACAGTGATTCTTGTGAGTGCGTCGTGCGGGGATATTGGGAAACCACAGACGGGGACGGATGGAGGCGCCGCGTTTCCTTTCAGCCAGGAAGGTGGATGGCCTTTCCCTGTCGCTCTCCTAGCGCGCAGGCGAAGGAAAAGCCACGTGAGAGGGCTTTTCCTTCCTTTGCAGAGAGCGCTGTAAGAGACAGGAAAGGGATGGGGCAGGCAGGCAGGACTGCCACTGGCCTAAGGAGGCGCGCTGCCTCCCTTCCCTTTGCACTGGCTAGCTAGCCTGGGGCTTCTCCTCCTTGGCTAGAATCGATCCAACCCCCCTAGCTCGCAGTGGCGCACACACTGCCCATTTCCTACCCTCCCTCTATTGGTGTGCATCCTCCCTTGGCCAACGAGCAGCCTATGGCCAGCACTGTAGAAAGGGACACGCTAGCACACGCCAGCTTCTTTCTGTGTAGCTGGGTCGATAGATATGGATGGGTTTTGGACACTGCCAATGCCATTGTCGGTGGCTGCCGCTGCCGGCAAGCATGGATGTTCCTTCCTCTTCAGCCCTGCCGGCCAACGAAGACTTGATTAGTGACGCGTTCGTCCATTAGAGGAGCTCTCCCTATAGTGTTCTGGTGTTGGCGTCAGCAGAAATCTCTTGGGCGTTGAGACTTGACTGAACACCAGACCAGCGTGTGCAAGTCATCTTCAGGTCACTTTTAGGAATGCGTGAGCAGCGCAGGCGCAGAAAACGCTGGCACACTCATTAGGTGCGCACTGGTGCAGCTTGTCACTAGGGGGTTCTTTCTTTTGACTGCTGACTCTTTGGGCTCAGTTGATTAGTTGGAAATGACCAGAGGACATGTCAAACAGCATAGAATTGGAGGTTGTTGGGGCCCTTGGTTGTTGGCTTTGAGAGCGCATTTGTTGTTCTCGAAGGGTTGGTTATGAAAGTAATTGATGTTGACTTGTTGCCATGGATTTGACTGAAGTTTTGCAACCAGATATTGATTGTGTAGTAGTGTACGAGTGCATAGCATTTATTGCTGTATGCTTGTTGATGCAACAGAAAGCTTGTTCATACAACTTTTGTTGTGTTGACTCATGCCATGTTTGTTCCGATTTCTCCACAAGTTTGTGAGTGCATAGCATGTTGTCCTCTGTGTTGTGGTAAAGTTCCTTTTCCTGGATTCTTTTATTCCTAAATTCCTATTCCGTATTTGTTGTTGTGAAGCTCAGCCAAGCCATAGATATGTAAATGCAGCAATTCTGTTCAGTCTTGATTGAGAGAGACGTTCCCTAATATTGTCTAGCTAAGTTAGGCTTCATATTCTTGATGCGTCCACACCAAAGACATTGTGATGAACGGAACTATCGGACATTCCACTTCTTCTTCATCTCGTACCGTTACAGCGAGAAGAGAGTTTATTCGGTAGAGTAGCGTTAATTGTACTATTACTTGGGTAACGATCCAACAGTGGCGAAGCGAGCAGGATTCGAACCTACGCGGGCATG
>JASAMY010003495.1:0-22256 GCA_030248085.1 Paralinhomoeus sp. GSCO2_6 | reverse complement strand
TTTTGGCGGTTCGCACACGCATGCGCAACTTTGCACCAATACGGTTTGATATCGCGCCATCTTTGAGTGTGACCATTCAGTGACTGTTCACCCACCCAAATGCTGTGTGTGGGGTGGCAAGAAATGTCAGTTGTTTCGTCCGCAATTGTGCGATGAGTGCAAGCAATGAAAGTGCAAACTGGTAGACGTGTAGAGATTACTGGGGTATGAGGAGGTCGTATTCCTCGCTGTGTTCCACCTCGAGACCGCCGACGTCCTCGGCTGTGTGAGAAGAGAGCAGGGCAGAGTCGACGGCGCTCGCGGCTCCGCCACCGCCTCGCACCGAGCTCTCCCTGAACGAACATTGACACTGACTGGACATGGACACTGGACACCGTACACTTGAGAACAGCTGGCTCAGTGTTGTAAGGCGTCGTGCTCGACGCGCTCATGGTCGGGGGTCGTTTACCTTCCTTCCCACCGAGGTCACTACTGAGTAACTAATCCCCTTTTGCAAAAAATCGCCTTTCTGAAAATGTTGGGAGTTGCAGACGCCCACCCTCCGACCCCCCCCCCCGACTACGCCACTGATACAGTAGTCTCACGTCGCGCGCTCCCCGCAGCCACACGCACACACGCACATACACGTACGGCCAGAGTGGAAAGATTGGCCTACGGGACGGGTGTATAATTTTTATGAAGGAGGGCAAATGAACAGAAAGGCCCCCAGACGGTGTTTAATTCCAAAGTTTTCGCACTCTTTATGCGACATTCAATCAAGCGATCTCATGTGCACTGCATCACATACCTACGCACTCTTACAACAGACAGTACTAGTAGGGTTTTTAGTTCTTTGAGCCTGAGAGCTGTTCATATGTACATATAGCCAGCCAAGATTCACAGCACCTGAAGCAGGCCATGGAGCACAAGATATTGGGGTCGCCCGCGTCGGCGCTGCGCAGCGAGCCGTGCCCGTCCCGGAGCTTCCCATTTGGTCGCCTCACGTAGAGGCTCGTTCGGCGATCCGCCGCCCATCCGGTCATTGCGCTCGATTTGTCGAGTTCTGAGAGGTTTGTTGGGTTCAGAGATCGTCAAAATCGCATCGGGCGCCCCTCACCGCACGAGACGCGACCATCCGACGAGCAGCCTGTCAACGTCCCACCGGGACGGGATTTGTCGTCTGAGAAGCTAACTGAAGGTGGTTTCAAATCATTTCTACAAATTGAACATGTCAGGCGGGCTCACTAAATAACCGTACTGAACTGAACTGGTTGGGCTCTTCACACCGAAGTTCGCTGGCCCGAACGCGACCGCCTCCCTGCCATCGGTTGGCACGCCGCAGTCGTGGTCCGTCCAGCTGGCGTCGTCCTGGAAGATGACGCATTCGTGGGAGTCGTTGGTCCAGACGACTTGGAAGGGCCAGCATGCAAGCGTCGCCACCACCGTCGTGCCGCCTTCCTCGGTCTCGTACTCGAGCAGAGTGCCGTGGGAGCCCACCCCCTTGCGCAGACCCACGAAGAAGAACGCGAAACGCTGCGGCATCCACGCTGCGAAGATCTAGCACGAACGGCCGCTGGTGGTAAAATGCACCATCGCGACGTTAAAAAAGGGGTCACCCGGGTAAAGAAATAGACATCGAGAGTCGACGCGCACGGTTCTGGTGTGATGCTCAACGGACGAGTATTTCCCTGTCAATTGATTTTCTCGTGCTGTTAATGTCACTGCGTTGGATTGTCTTTGGCGGCACTCGTGGAAAATGTGCCTCAAGACGGGAAGGCGTCATGAAGATGGGTACGCTATATGAGCCATGGGCGGCCTTCTAGCGTTGCCCCTCATCCAACTCTACAACAAGTGCCATATACCTAGAAAGTGGCGTCGCAAACCTCGTTCTGCGCCAGGTCATCAGGCAGTAGGCCGTCGATAGGCGCGGCCAGCCGGCCCCACAGCTGGCCGTCGCGCCAGGACGAGACGAGGGGCGCGGCAGTGCGCTCGCGCGGTCTCGTAGTCGAACGGCAGGTTGATCGCCCGTCGCCGCGGTCCGTGCCGACGTCAGCGCCGCCACGCTGCGGCGATCTGGCGCCAGTCGGTGGAAGCCGGGCGGGGAGCACGCTGAAGCGGCAAACAGGAGAACCTCGACTGCCGGGAGGTGGGGCGCTTTGCACACAGCGGTTGTACGGGTAGCTCAGTGATGGGGCGTCGTAGCGACGCGTTTGCGGGGGTCGGGGGTTCACACTTCCGTCACGGTACAACTGATGACTGGCTCATTGCCTGGGGCGACGTCCAGAGAACTCGCCGTAAGGGTGCCACTGCCGCGCCCCACCTGTGCTCCTCGCGGGTTATACTACACCTACCTATACAGTGATACGCTCATTCCCCGATCGCGTACGGCGCAAGCGCTGCGTGGAGGAGTCAAGAAGAATGAAGCTTCGTTCGCGCGCTCACCGGCCGCCCCGAGCCCTGTCGCCGCGCTCTCGTACTTCTCCCTGGGGTGGTCCGCCAGCGAGCGCATGAACCCTTGGTCAAGTACTGTAGAGAATGCAGTTAGGGGGGCGCGGAGCTCAGGGGGCACGTGGAACCAGGTCCAGACGACGCAGTCGACGAGCGTGCTGCACGAGGCGCAGCAACTCGCAGGGGTCGTCTCTGTAGTCGACTTCCAGTACTCCAGCTGGAACTCCTTGAGCGATTCGTCGAGTGGGACGCCCATGCTATGTAGTAGTCGCAGTCGGACGCTGAACGAGGGGCCCCGCCTGACCCCCTCTGCGCGACCATGCGTGATGGCGTGAGCTTTACAGGCGTACATGCCAATGTACTCTCCAGCAGCAATAAGACCAAGGAAAAAACCAGCAACTGTCATCGTAAACACAACCCTTCTGACACGCTGGCGCAAACACGGAAGGGAAAGTACAAATTCTCTTGACAAAACAGGCTGAGTGCAAACTGCGGCTGTCAGCGCCACTAAACAATCAATTTGTCAACAATCAAACGTAATGGAATTCTAATTCACACAATACTGCAATAGTTTTAGCAACCCTGACGACTACTAACTAGGTTTTGAAATGACGCCGTGCCATCACGTTGTGTCGTATCACGCTTAATGGAGAGGCCTAGGCACGCTTTCTGCCGCGGACCCATGCCTATACCCTACCTTGTACGTAGTCACATTTTTAGGTACAATGCAATAATAGCGGAACATGCACTCGTCCCATCCACGGCGCAACAGTTCAAGCAGTTCCCAGTTCCGACATGTGAGCGCAACGCATTTTTTGCCGCCCGTCAGCGCGGCGGGTTCATATACGGACAAAAAAATTCGTACCGACTGCTTCTCTCGTATGGTTTGACGAGTCAGCCTGAATTTCTTTTGAGCGTTTCTTAGGACCAGTATGGAGACGCGCATTGCTTCGTTACAGAAAAAAATAAAAAAGATGTTTGCTGGGTCAAATCGGAGAAAACGCCGCTTCCAAATCTGGGAGTAACTTTTCTGGGTCTGGGAGCGGAATTGCTTGCCTGCCCACCGCTGTATACATTAGCAGGGGAACGGCGGAACAGGTCATCTGCCAGTCATTCAGGAATGTGCTGTTGTTGTTCCGTCAACGCAGATCACACACACGTCGCGCGATTGTCCTCATCAGACGCCGTACACGGCGCGAGTATTCAGTCGGATCTGTTGCAAAACGGCGGCGACACTGAGATGGCGGTCTTCGGCCAGCCTAATGGCGACCAACACAGCGGAGCTGGGCACGTTGTAGTCGACCCCGGCGCTTTTCAACTGAAAACAAAAACAATCAGCCACTGCCCATAAGATGAAACCCAGACGCTGCCCCACGCGTACGCCTAGTATTGAGTAATTTGGCGGGTGGGGGGGGGGGGTGTTCCTCCGCCTAAACAAAAACCACCCCCCTCCCCGGTTCTCCAAGCAAAGTGCACATTTTGCAGGGCGCGTTGTTCAGTGGTGCACCCAGGGGGGGGGGGGGCAGTGGGTTTGCCCCTCTCAAAATTTTCAAAGACCCGATTTTTTCTTAAAGGGGGTACCCTTATGACAATTCCCAATTTGACACAAACAGCAGTCTTGCCCTTACCAAGACCAAATCCTGGCTACGCCACTGGCGTTGTTGACCTCGAATTTCGGCCAAAAGAATCTGGATCCGAAGTTCCTAACCACATACCCAGTCACTACCGACTTTTTTGATTCCATGACACCCCAGACCTAGTTGCCATCGTGCCCCCTCCACGACTCACAAAGTGCGGCGTAAAGTAGGGCGCGTCCGTTTCCAGCAGGAGGCGGTCGAGGGGACAGACTCTGGCCCCTTCCTGCAAATTCTGTCCCAGCCTTGGGGCGTCGGGAGAGACCATATTGGTGAGTCCGATCTTGAGATTCTCAAAGGAGTCGAGCCACACGGACAGGTCCTCCAGACAGCCAGTCCAGCAGTGGCGGTGGATACGATGGCTGGATCGGAGCTCCTAGAACGACAGAACGCTGAGTCGCGAGCCAACACAACCGCATTATGGAAGAGCAGGCAACAGCAAACAAGCACGCACACACCAGCAGCTACGCAAGCACAGGTGCCAATATATCTAGGTGGGGAAATGGCAAGGGAAATTCACCCTAACCGAAATAATTTGAGGGACCCCCGAAATTTTCCTTAAAGTCCTTAGAAATAAATGAAAAGTTCGCCTTTAAAAATTTTCAGTAGAAACCTTAGAATTTCGTTCACTTTCAGTATGTGTGAACGTGAGTGATACTACTGCTAAGAAGTCAACAACTTTGCACGCGGCGCCATTACGGTGCGCCCAACGTTGGAAATGGCCGCTTTAGCAAAATGACCTTTTGCCCCACCGAAATTTGTTGCCTTCATCCGCCCTCTGCACAGCCGCACAATAGGCCACGCGCAGCGCTTGCGCGGGGGCATACCTGTAACTGGGGGGTCCCTCCCCCCAGGTGCTGAGTTTGACCCTACCCACACCCTCCCCAACCCTCCCACCAGGTTGTCCTGAACCCCCACCCAGCCCCCCCCCAGACTTTTTCGGAAACTTTCTACTACTTACTTTGATGAAAAATAAATGCGTTCTGTACAGTGTCTTTGAGCAAAAATCGACCCAAGTACCTATATTGCGTTTTTTACAGTGTATTTTTTACTAAAAATCGACCAAAAATCGCCTATATTTCCCTTACCAGACCCCCCTTCCTCCAGCTTTTCACCCCACCCACACCACCCCCTCCAGAAAGTGCTCGACCCCCCCCCCCCCCCCCCCCACCCAGGTCCAATTCCCGGTTACAGGTATGCGCGGGGGGGGGGGGGTAGCTGTAGCAAAAAGTAGGGTAGCCGACAAGCGCGTCGCTGGCGTTTTGTGACGGGGGGGGGGGGGTACCGGATTTTATTTTGCTCAGCTCTCAGACTCTGGTAATTTCCTGTCTCTGCTTGGTGTTCCACTAAATTAGGGGACGGCGTAGGCAAATGTTTACAGCACATTTGCAACAGCGGCCACCACACAACACAGTCAAAATTTGGGGGCGGTGTAGGGGTTCTTCTTGATGCCAGCAGAGGCGACCGTGTGCTGCTTCCGTCAGTCCTTGGCCATGAACTCGCGGACGGCCTCGTGCACGTGGGCCAGGCCCCTCAGCCGCCCGCATCCAGCTTCTTGAGCTGAGCCAGGAGCGCTGAGTCATTGGAGGCCTCGAGCTTGAGCAGGGCGATGAAGTTGCCAGAGTTGGAGAGCTTCGAGGCGGCCATCTCGTCCTCACCACGGTAGGAGGAGCAGGTTTCGTGCCCTCGAAGGGCGACGTTCTGGCGCCCGAGGTAGATAATCAGCTGGAAGATCCGCTCCAGGTAGGCCTTCCGCTCCTGCAGCTGCTTCATCCCACACGTCGCGATCTGCGTCTTTACCGACGACCCACTGTTGTACGACTGGAGGAAGGCGGTGGCTTGCGCCTGGGCATACATTGTGGAAGGAGGAGCATTCATGGTCCTGCAGCCGCGCGGTCTTCTTGTAGTGTTGGTAGGCAGCCTTGACGAAGGTGTTGACGGAGACGTGACCGCCTCGACCGACTACGTCCGGGCAGAAGGCCACGCAGCAGGCGCAGAAGCCGCCACAGAGCTCCTGACTGTACCGGAGCCAGGTGTACTTATCCAGCCTGGCCACTCGTGGTGGAATGCTCGCTTCTCCTGGCCGAAGTAGGAGATGGGGAAGGTGTATCTCTTGGGCGGCTTCCAGCTGTCTGAGAGCGCGAGCTTCTTCTCTAAGTCCGTCAGACTCTTCTTTCCAAGGAACTTGGCGATCTCGAGGCCTGGCGTGAGGTTGGACGGTGGCTTCGCCTCTGCGTCTGCAGAGAAGGGGCCTGGATCCCGATGATCTCTGCTCCCTTCCGCCTCTTCCTCGCCCCGACCGCTGCCCCCCTCGCCCTCGTCCTCGCTGCCCCCGCCGCCTCCCACCGAAGAAGAAAAATCCCACACCCAAAAATCCTGACGGGGGGTGCAGCTGCACCCCCCTGCACCCCCCCAGCGACGCCCCTGGTAGCCGACCTTTTTAGCTTATACTGGCACTTTTTGGTCAGTAATGAGTCAAAATAGGGTCTAAATAGTGCTATTTAGCTGTTTTAGGTCACATAACGCTGAAAAACACTAACGAACGCCGACACAGACTCACATTACCGTTTTAGACACGGCACGGTGAAAATCCACTTGGGAAAACTCTTGGGGTTTTGGGGGGGGGGTCTGGTTGAGTGTTGAAAAAATAGTGGGCCAACAACCCCCCCCCCGAGTTACAGGTATGCTCTATGTATGCAAATCTGTGTCAACTCTCGCACCTTTTTCACCATTTCCAGACACCTCCGTTCGACGTTGCCCTGCGTCTCGCCGTGCGCGCATTGGGGCGCGAGCAGCGCGGCCGCTTCCACAGAGCGCGCAGATCGGCCGTGGATCACAACCGGCTTGTCGCTGGCTGAGGCCATCTTCAGCTGGCGAGAGAATAGCTCGTATTGAGACTCAGGGGTGCAGTTGTTGCTGGAAAGTGCTTTTTTTGCAGACGCGCGCGCACGCGCGCACGCAAGCACCGCACGCACGCACGCACGCACGCAAGCAAGCAAGCATAAGCAACACACACACACACACACACAGGCACGCACGCACTCACTTGGTAGAGTAGTCCAGTCCGCACTCGCCAATGGCCACGCACTTTTCCTGCCGAAGAATGCAAGCCAGAACATCTTGAAATGAGTCGCCTTTGTACCTCTCGGCCAGGTGGGGGTGAATGCCCGCGGCAAAGCCGCTAATTAGTGGATCCGAGTTAATTACGTCGGTCCACCTGAGCCACTTGTGAGGAGACAACCACTCGACGGGGTCGCAAAACACGGCCACGCAGCCTGCATTGGCAATGGATGAGATGCACAGATGCACAGATAAACGGATAAAAATGTGCTCTGCGTGCGAGTTCGGGTGGGTTCCACGCATACCTGTAACTGGGGGGGGGGGGGGGGGGGGGGGTGGGAGTGCTACCCCAAGTCATACCTGTAAGTGGGGGGGGGAGGGTTCGGGGCCCCGCAGAATGTTAGCACTGTTTAGATGCTATTTATACCCATTTTTGACCAAAAAGTACCAGTATAACTTAAAGAAGGGCCAGCTACCCCCCACTTTTTGCTCCAGACACCCCCCCCCCAGAATTCGGCCGTTTGCCCCCCCCCCCCTCTTCCAGACCCCGTTACAGGTAGGCAACAAACGCGCCTTCCAAATGCGGCGACATGTCCATCTTCGCCACAGGCGCGGTAATGTCGGCCAAGCTGCCCAGACCAAACCCGTTTCGTTTGTACAAGTAGTCCAAATGGCAGTGGCTGTCCACAAAGCCGCATTTCTCGCCAAAAACGGTTTCGGTTAAAGCGGCGTAAAGGTTTCGGTTAGGTCGCGTTTCCCCACTCCCTGCGCGAAACTGGTTAGTCCGACCAAAAGTAGACTGCACTTGGGCGAAACCAGTTTGTTGGTGGGTGGCAGGAGGAGCCATGGAAGCGCGTTGGAATGAAGGGACGACGGCCCGACCGCTAAATTCAAATGTGAACTTTTTCAATTAGTCGTCGACTACGGTCAGGGTTGCAAAAAAAAATTGTTTTTTAAGTAACAAAAAAAAGTTTAATTGACTTAGGAGCCATCATTGCGCCAACTAGGTGCTCTTGCCTGTTGGCAAGTTGTCCCTTCTCCTCTCATTCATCCCAGCAGTGCTACAGTTTACCATTTCAATTTATACCCAACAATGCAAAATTCCGTTTGCACTATTTGGATCATACTGTAGAAAAGACCAACTGTCACCAAGATTTTGATTTTTTTAATTTTCGTACAAAAAACTTTACATGATTCGAAATGTTCATAGCCCTCCATGTGCGCCTCATCGAGAGCTTCAATCGAAGCTATCACACGCCAGTTTAGGTTCAGTTTTGAATGCACTACATGCAAAATACTGCAGAAATTTTACCAAAATTTCGATTTTTAAATCTTTGTAGAAAAAAGTTGAACTGGTTTGAATCCGTTCATAGCCCTCCATGTAGGCCTTATGCAGAGCTCCAATCGAAGGCATCACACGCCAGTTTCGTGCAGTTTTGAACGCACTCCATGCAAAATACTGCAAAAATTTTACGAAAATTTTGATTTTTTAAATTTTTGCACAAACAAGTTTAAGTGGTTTGAACAGTTGGTTGCCCTCCACGTAGCCCTCGTCGAGAGGTTCAATCCAAGCCATTGCATGCCGGTTTCGGTCCAGTTTTGAACCTGCTACACCAAAAACAAATATGCCAGAATTTGAAATTTTGAAAAAAATTTTCGATCTTTGGCAAATATGTAACTCACGAAATCGGCAGCATTTCGTGACGTGTTATGGCTTAAATCAAAGATAATGGATAGACGAAGCTTGCTTTTTGGATTTCAGCAACTTCTGCTGGAGGAATTCAGTGCTATATTTTTTTTTGAAGTCGAAATTTTTCAAAACCAAAATTTCAACCCTTTATAACTCAGGAACGGCTGAAGCAAAGTTGCTACATTGGTCAAGGGGCCCATGGTCCACAGTTGTCCCTATAACATACTAAAAGCCCCCTAGAATCGATAATGTTATATTTTGAGATAACTCTGCAAAACTTTTCTGTAATGGTAAAAAACTGGTTTTTTGTGAATTTTCTCAAAAAACAAAAAAATTATAATTGAAAGCATCAAAAAGAGGGTCCATCCACCCAATTTCACGTCAAGACGAATCGAATGGTACCATAATCGTCTGGATTGGACCAAGATTTGACCCCGAAATCTTGTGACCAAATTTAGGCACCCTAGAACGATCACTATATCCCTTCTCCTTTTAGGAGGGGACAAAACCTGTACTATAAAGATACTTTTAGCCTTGTGACAAATCCGCTGCCTCTAAATGGTCGTGTTCGGTATCACACTATGTTGGGAACCTGTTGAGAACCCCAAAAAGAGCTTGGTTTTAGTGCTAATAAGCCAGTTTATGCATGAATAACTACTAATTGTACCATCTAAACACCATTTAAACGCTTTTTTTGCCACTCAAAAGCTAAGTTTTACCCAGAGATTTTTTTAATTAAAAAATCCTTTTTAATTGTGCAACCCTGGCGCCCATTCGGACTAACAGACACATAGTTATACGATCAACTCAAATACCACAACCTGTGACGACTGGCAGCAGCTACGTGTAGACACTCTTCAATTTCGTCAGAAAAATTTAAATCATTCAAATTCGAAGACGACGCTGTTGAGTATAAACTGGCGTCGGCTGGCGCCAGCGGCGCGCAAATATCGTCCAACGCAAAGGGGGCGGCCATTTTATTTAAGTTAATTAGTCTAATTAAAACGGTGGTAATTGCTGCACACCTACTAACGGTGCACTGCGCACAATATACGTCGAAACGAGAGCACACACCGTCTGATTTGAATTTCAGCTCTTTTATTTTTCTTAACCACGACAGAAATTCGAGTGGCCACCGGCAACTACAGAAATAAATACAGGTAAATTTAAAAAAAAGTCGTTTTTCTCAATAAATCACTGCTCATTTTTTGTCGCCGCGCAGAGTGGCGCCTTTGCCAGCGAAAGGCGTGACGACTGTGGATCCGATCTTTTGCTTGTTGGCTGCGTCGCGTTCCTACAAAAAAAAGAGGAAATAATAAACCAAATTATGCAAAAAATTAAAGCCATTGGTTGTGTTTAGCAGGGGAAAGGAGATAAAAGTGTGGAAAATTGGTAAAGGCGATAGGCGCACAGGTGAACACCAATCCCTCACCCTGCGGCACAACATGCTTTTTTAGCATTCTCAATTTATCGATTTTCGATGAATTAATTTTTCAACAGAAGCCAGAAACCATACTGTACCCATAAGCATACCTGTAATGGGTAGGGTTGGGGGACCGGCCGGCCTCAGAAAAGAAGGAGGAGGGGGGGGGGGGGGGGGGGTACCACCCCCACCATTTTTCCAACACCCCCAATTTTCCAAATGATTTCACCCTGTCTAAAACGATAAAAGTGAGCAAATGTTGGTGTTTGGTGCTTTTCAGTGTTTCCCGTTTTCAGTGACCATAAAACGAGCTAAACAACACCATTTAGACCCTGTTTTGACCCATTTTTGACCAAAAAGTACCAGTACAAATCGAAAATATGGTCGGCTACCCCCGCTTTTTACTCCAGCCACCCCATCCCTATAAATATTAAAACCGGTTTACAAGTATGCCCACAAGTCCTCTATGCACCTCCTTCTCCTTGAGCAGGCGGATCCTGGCCTCCTTGTTCTTGTAGCCGCGGATGAACTTGAGCTCGCCCGGCTGGTACTCCAAATCCGGTACGATCCGGTTCGCCTGGTCAGCCAGCGGTTTGGCCGCCTTCGCCTTGGCGGCCAGCCCTTTTGAACCACCTGGACTGCCCGCCGTGGGAGAGGAGGCGGCGGCGGCGCCCTTGCGAGGCTTGCCGTCCAGACGGTGGCCGGCGCCCGTGAAGGGCACGAAACCGGTTTGTTCCGGTTCCGGACTGATCGGGAGAGCCAGCGCGGCCGCGTCGTCCGAAGACGCGGTCGACTTGGACGCCGACTTGGCGGCCGCCTGCCATTGTTCAAGGTGTGCATCGAAATTTTAAGAATTGAAATTTGCGGGAAACGAGCGACGCGGCACCATTTTAGGAAAACTTTTCACGTTTCACAATTTTGGAAAACATGGTGCTTCATTTGCAACGATGATAAAGACAAAAATGAAGGGAGAGGGGGCAACGGCCTAGAATGTGACCAGAGAGAGGCCCCCGCGATCATAGAAGCGGCCCACACACAAACAAACAAACAAACAAACGGCCTAGAATGGATGGCACGCCGCCCCCCCCCCCACCTCCCCAATGCATCTGTTCCCGTTTGAGAATGCCTGCCAAAGACAGTCGCAAGAACCAAACACCGTGCAAGACACATTCATAATCATTTTCCATTACGTACGAAAAAGTTTCCAAAAATTCTGAGGGGGTGGGTAGGTAGGGGGTTCACAACACAAACCTGGGGTTGGGGGGGGGGGGGGGGGGGGGGGGGGCACACCCCCAGTTACAGGCATGGTCGCGTGGGGCACTCACGGCCGGTTCCACGTATCCCTCCGGGGCGTCGAACTCGACGTTGAGGTCGCACTCGATGACGGAGACGGCGCCTGCGGGCTTCAGGTCTTGCACCAGGAACTCCAGGGGCCGCTCGTTGTACCAGATGGCCAGCACGTCGCCCTTGGTCAGGCAGACGAAGTTGCGCAGGCACACCTCCAGGCTGCAAGCGAATGAGATGAATGAATGGTCAACGTGAATGATTGTAAGGAATGAGTTAGGGTAGGAGAAGTGGGCAAATTGGCGTATTCCCATTGACTACGGGGAGTAAATTAGGGGGAAAGGACGACCGACCAAGACAGAGGAAAAGTAAGGAAATAAGTAACACCAATTTCTGGCATACCTGTAACTGGGGGGGGGGGGTTGGGGGCCCGCACTATTTTTCCAACACCCACCCAACTCCCCCCCCCCCAACCCCCCCCCCCCCCCCCCCAGAATTTTCCCAAGAGATTTTCACTCAGTCTAAAACGATAAAAGTGAGTAAACGTTGGTTTATTTCAGTGCTTTTCATTGTTATATGACTATAAAACAGCTAAATACCACTGTTTAAACCCTATTTATACCCATTTTGACCAAAAAGTACCAGTCTAACTCAAAAACAGGCCGGCTACCCCCCACTTTTTGCTCCAGACACCCCCCCCCCCCCCCGAATTTGGCCATTTACTCCCCCCCCCCACTCTTCCAGACCCAGTTACAGGCAGGGTTGCGCAATTTAAAAAAAAAAAGTTTTTTTTTTTTAAAAAAAAAAAAAAAAACAAATGGGGTTTTTTTTTTAAAAAAAAAAAATTTTTTTTTTTAAAAAAAAAAGTTTAATTTTTTTTTTAAATTAAAAAAAAAATTTCTCTGTTTTTGGGTAAAATTTAGCTTTTGAGTGGCAAAAAGGCGTTTAAATGGTGTTTAGGTGGTACAATTAGTAGTTATTCATGCATAAACTTGCTTATTAGCACCAAAACCAAGCTCTTTTTGGGGTTCCCAACTGGTTCCCAACATAGTGCGATACCGTACACGACCATTTAGAGGCAGCGGCTTTGTCACCATTTGACTAAAACGATGCTAAATATGCTTCTAAAGGCTTTAGGGAAGCACTAGTACTTGTGTTTGACACTCTAATAGGCTAAAAGTATCTTATAGTACAGGTATTTGGCGCCAATGACGGCTCCTAAGTCAATTTAAAAAAAAAAATTTTTTTTTAATTTAAAAAAAAAAACTTGAAATTTTTTTTTTATGCAACCCTGGTTACAGGTATGATTTCTGGGAGCATAGTCAATAAAAAAATTTTATTCGACTTCTTGGAAAGTAAGGCTTCACGGGATAAAAAGGAGAACATGAGGTATACATGAAACAATTGTCAGAATAACAATCAAAAACAAAAAAGCCAGGCCACTGACACGGCTTTTGGGTTGTGTAGGTCGATGAACTCCTTGTTCTGTGGCTTGAACTTGGCGTAGCTGGCCTTGGGCAGACTACGGTAGGCCACGTTCACCAAATCGCCTTCGTTCAGCAGCAACTGACGGAACATCTAAGGTGGGAGAGATAGCAGTGGACAGGTAAGGTTCAGAGCTGTAATTGCCCCCCCCCCCCCCAGAAATTTCCAAACGGCTCAAAGGATAAAAGGACAAAAGCCAGGAAATGTAGGTGTTTTTCAGCACTTTTCAGTGTTAAACGACCATTAATGTATTCAGCTGTTATTTTGACAAAGTTTGACCAAAGCAGCACCTATTTTGACCCTATTTAGTTAGGTAAAAATTTTTGATACCCCACTTTTTGCTCCAACGGAACCCCCCCCCCCCTCCCCAACAATTGGCCAGACAGGTTTCTAAAGCGCACAAGTTAGCTCAGAAGCACAAAAAAGTGGCCTCCGTCCTCCACAGCACATCTCGGGCTTTACTTAAGTCCATTTTCTTGCACAAAAAATCACTATTTCAAGCGCACCCCTCCCCGATCAAAATTCGTGAGACGAGACCCCCCTTCAAAAATTGGCAAGTCTCGGCGCACGCACGCACGCGCACCCAAGCGGGCAGGTAGCAGCGACCTTCCTCGGCGACAAATTCCAGCACGCCCGCGTGCGTTTCGCGTCGGCGGGGCGCGTCGGAGGAGGTGGAACCGCCGCCGCTCGAATAATCGCCCCCCTCCGCCTGCCCCTCCCGTTGCCGTCCCGAAGCGAGCGCGGCGGGCGCCAACTTGAACATCATGGGGTACTCGATGTGCATGCGCGTCAGCACGTCCAGTGTGGACGGCGGCAGGACGATCTAAAAGAATATAAAAAAAACTTAGATTTTCAAGATCAGAAAAATATAAAAAATGGAAAAAATTGCAGAAAAAACACCTTGCCGCCATAGTTGAGCTCGTTGATCTTGCGAGAGTCGTAGGACTCGAGGAACGGCGCCGAGTAGGCGCGCAGGTCCACCTAAGCGAGAAAAATAAATTAATTAAAATATAATTTAACAACAATTTATAAACTAAAAACCTGAAAATTAGCGGGTCGCAAGCCGCCCGCGCCCATGTCCATCAACATATCGCGGAAAAACATGCTGCCGGACGAATTCTTCTATCGACAGAGTGACTTTGCAAATTCAACAAACTTCACTAAAACTGCGTTCAAAAACACGCCTACAGTACACGTTCTTTATGGTCATGCAGGGAAGACATACCGCATTTTGGTTCCGTGCCGATACGCCAAATGTGCCGATACGCCAAGGATGCGACAAGGATACGCCAAAGTCTGAGTGGAGTCTACTGGCAAGCTTGCATTCGCTATGAGACCCCAATAATTTGAGTTTGACTACGCGTAAGACATGCCCAATAATAGCGACGTAATAACGACTAAGGAGTACGATACGGAACTTTAGAATTGAACTGCATCTATTCAGTTCGCGCTTCTGATTCACGGTTTGCGACGCTTCATCTGCAGTCGCCGTGTTTACAGCTGACGTAGGCGGCTTCCCAGACGGTTCCCCGACCCAGGCAAACGAGTCACTCGACGACGCCGTTTTGACGACAGTTTCCGACCAGTCTTCCAGCGCTCGCCCCAAACCCCGGGCTGAGGCGATCACGTTCGTCGCCGACAGGAGCGCAGTCGTTGAAGCGGTTGTCGTCGACGCTACTAGCGACGCGAACGCGGCCTCTGGCTCAGCCGATTCGTTGATTTCGGAGGGCTTCCATTGGACGCAGACGGCGTCGACTGCGGCCGCGTGTCGACGCCGAAGCCGTCGACAATGCGGCTGCCGCCGTGTGCCAGTGCGACCGCAGACGACGCCGTCTGCGGAGGCATCGTATTGAGTACCCGATGCTGGTAGCAGTGCTACTGCCGCAGCTCCCGCCCGAGTGCCGGCGGCGGCGGCGGTGGTAGTAGCTGCGGGATGGCGGCTGGCTCATGCAGCGGTGCTGCCACCGCCACCAGCTTCTGCGCTTCTTCATGCGGTCGACTTGGGCCCTTCTGCCGGTATGTCCATCTAACGCCCATCTAACGAAGACTGTAACGAAGACTGTAACGAAGACTGTAACGGAGACTGTAACGGAGACTGTAACGCAGACTCTCCATTAGCGTATCGGCCCGACGCGCGCATTTTTGTTTAAAAGTACGAGCAAAGTGGGGGTGCCGGGCCGATATGCCATAAATGCCTAAGCCTAAGCCTAAACAAAGCGATTACAAGGCACAACAAGCCTAAGCATGGCCTCAGCCTGAGCCTAAAACAGAGACAAGCTTTAGCACGGCATAAAGTGCCATTCTGACACACGGCCTAAATTTTGGTGAACATATTTGCCATTCTGGACATCTGACTCCCACTTTTTCTGCGGGTGAACAGCACTGCGAACGCGCGTTTGTAAACTGTAGGGCTCTTTAGGGCGAGAAAGAATCCCTTTTCTCCTTACTGAGACGCCGCAGCTTCCGGCATTCCTCCTCTCCATACGACATATGTTTGTACGATGTAAGGTGTCGCTTCAGTGTGCAACCGTGCAAACGTGCAACCCTCAGGCGTCAAGGGGAATCGTCTAGCCAATGAAAGTACGCAGAATCACCGCTTTTGTCATTCATATTGTGTGTCTTTTGAAGAGAGAGAATGTCATAGCTACTGTATCTCTAGTTCTTCTTCATCCGCACGCAGGCGACGGAGAAGAATAGGTCGAAGCCGTTGTTGACGCTGGGCTGCTTGAGCGCCTGCCACTCGCTGGAACCGTCGACGAGCACGGCCACTTTCGCCGGCTCCTTCAGACCTCCCTATGGTCCGGTAGAATTGCAAACTGTGCGCACACACGCACGCGCGCAGGCGATCCGTCGCGCAAACGGCCGCCACCGGCACTGACCTGTCGGAATCCGAAGACTCGTCCGTCGCAGCGTACCAGCTTCACGTCGAGCATTCCAAAAGGCTGCTTCGGCATCCTAGGACCCGCACTCCAGGAGTTACTCTCGAGGGAGTAGACGGCGCACTGGGTCGCCTCGGTGTCCGGCGTCTCGCCGACGGTCAAGCCGCACGCGAGGATGCCCTTGCCGTCAGCCGTCAGCACGGCCGAACCAAAAGCGCTACAGAAGGAGAGGCGAGCACTTCACGCACTAGGCTTTCGGTGGTGGGGGCGGAGCGTATTATCGGGAGCATTCTCACGTACATACATGTCGTCGCTGTCTTGCGCGACGGGCGTCTCGCTGAGCACTCGCCAGTCGGCGTCGGCGTCGCGCGTGTCGAGTCGGTAGACCATGTAGTAGGGCTGCTCGTCAAGGGCGCGCCTCTCGAGAGACACACGGCGGCGTCTAGACGTGCGCGCGATGCGGCCAGGCCAAGCTGTAGCGGCTTTGACGCGGTACACGGCGGGACAGAAATGAACAACCCAGCTGTCTGCCCCTGACGGAGCCTCAAGAAACACTATTGTAGCGTGTATAGCGGCGTCTCACCAACCTCTGTAGAGTTGAGAAGAACGAGTCGCGACGACCCGTTTCCAGTCGCTTCTCGTTCGGCTTGGTTTTTCTCTCGGTGTTAAACACGAGGTACAGGTAGCGGTTGTCGACGGCCACCATAGAGTGGATCTCGACGTCCTTGGTGTCCGGATTCGTTGGGACCTTCGCCTTCAGCGTCGTCCACTTGTCTTCGACCATTGCATAGCTGTGGCAGTCCTGGCCCGCTAGTGGACCGCACAGGAAAAGCGTGTCGCCTGAACCGGAACGTGGGCGTGCGTGCGTGCGTGCGTGCGTGCGTGCGTGCGTGCGTGCGTGCGTGCGTGCGTGCGTGCGTGCGTGCGTGCGTGCGTGCGTGCGTGCGTGCGTGCGTGCGTGCGTGCGTGCGTGCGTGCGTGCGTGCGTGCGTGCGTGCGTGCGTGCGTGCGGTCGTGCGTGCGTGCGTGCGTGCGTGCGTGCGTGCGTGCGTGCGTGCGTGCCAGTGCGTCAAAATCAAGGCGCACCGATTGTCGCTCCTGCCCTTCTGACCGTCACGTCCGTCGGCTGAGGTGCCCCGTCTAGAACGGTGTCCCCTTCTATAATCGACGTCGTGCGTGCCATCTTGCCGGCGGCGTCGAGACCACCTCCTGTGACGATCAGTCGGCCGTCGTGGCCCACGGCCGAAGCAGCAGCAACAGCCTGTGCGTGTTGTAGTGCGGATACACAAAGAGTCATGTAGGTTCATCAAGCACACTGGCCTCAGCATCGCCTTCCACTGCAACTACAATATTTGCAGAGTTGCATTTTTGCATTGGCCTTTGTCCTTGGTAAAAACACGCTGTCCGCATCCTTCTAACATACCTATACATGCCATGTTCCTGTACCTACAGTCTCTCTCCAATAGTGGTCCCGAGGTTGAAACAACAGTACTCCCGGAGTGCTATTGGACAATTAAGGCAGGTACTGAAGGTACACGCGCACCTCTGGTAGACTCAGATGATAGCTCTCGTACTCGTCAGCCTCGTGGTCCAACAACGAAATCGCGTTTGTAAACTTGAGGCCGACCTCGTCGCTGACGAAGTGCATTCCTCCCACGAGTGCCACTCGCTCCTTTGCTTCCTTGGCTAAAATCTACCACCATCGGTTACCTGTATATACTTTCCTTCAGAATTGCGCCATTTACACTAGGTAATTTGCCGGATATACTACATGGCTGGAAAGTTGTTTTTTTTTTCTCAAGAATAAAAGTCCATTTGCAGCCGCTGTTGCCGGCCGGAGAAGTAGAAATTTGCACGAGAATGTTAATCGAAAGTTGAAAGCAGACGAGAAAGGAGACGACATGATGCAAGGCCATATACACTTTAATTCATGTGTTTACGTCAAATTTGTAGAATCGCACATATTCTACCGACTTTTGCTGAGTGCTCTGCGGACGCGCAGACTCCAGCGGCTGCAAATCGCGGCAAAATGCCAACGCTATTCACATTTTATTCCAGTAGCAGTGAATAGTATACAATACACTGCAAAGCAGCGTAGCAGGTTCGTTTCATAACTACCATGTGTATACCGTAAATCCTTCAATAGTGACCCGGGGCACTATTCGTTCAACCTCCCCTTGCCCTTTTAGTGGATGGAAGGGCTCTATTGAATGATTCACGGTGCGTGTATGCAATTCCGCCGTCGTTTACTACGGTTCTGGTTCATACTAATTCGTTTTCGTGAACAAAACTGCTGCGCTCTTCAGCCAGGGAGGACGTACGCGGAGGTTGCTTGGGAGGCTTGCAAGCGAGCGCCGCACTCGCGGCGGCGCACACTCCGAGCGCGCACAGTAGCACTTTCATGGCGGTGGCGTATACTTCCCGGAAGATAGATAGAAGAGGCTGGCAGCGCGGAGCGACTATGGCGAGCGCTCAATAAGACGTTGCTTTTTGAAGGGTTGCACCATGCACCATGGACACCCGCACGCAAGTGCGCCCACTGGGAGAGTGAAACAAAGACAGTTCGGAGATGGTGTACGTTCAGACAGCAGCGCCAATCCGCCTCCCCCCCACCCCTACTGCCCGTCACATATCAGCCGCTTCTGGATGATTTACAGGTAGCCTTGTTTGTGTGTAGAGTGCGTGCGAGCGAGCGCCCGCATTCCGTGTGGAATTAGCGCGCACTCGAAAGAGCTCGTGCACAAATGGCAGCAGAGAATTACAACAGTAGGCAGTTCGACCCTTTAGACGTGCGAGTCCGGTACAGTACGCACGGACAACGTCCTAGCAACGCGGCCCCCTGAGCAAACGCGAATGCCTCGAGTGAAGCAGCTTCCGGCATTCCTCCTCTCCATACGACATATGTTTGTACGATGTAAGGTGTCGCTTCAGTGTGCAACCGTGCAAACGTGCAACCCTCAGGCGTCAAGGGGAATCGTCTAGCCAATGAAAGTACGCAGAATCACCGCTTTTGTCATTCATATTGTGTGTCTTTTGAAGAGAGAGAATGTCATAGCTACTGTATCTCTAGTTCTTCTTCATCCGCACGCAGGCGACGGAGAAGAATAGGTCGAAGCCGTTGTTGACGCTGGGCTGCTTGAGCGCCTGCCACTCGCTGGAACCGTCGACGAGCACGGCCACTTTCGCCGGCTCCTTCAGACCTCCCTATGGTCCGGTAGAATTGCAAACTGTACGCACACACGCACGCGCGCAGGCGATCCGTCGCGCAAACGGCCGCCACCGGCACTGACCTGTCGGAATCCGAAGACTCGTCCGTCGCAGCGGACGAGCTTCACGTCGAGCATTCCAAAAGGCTGCTTTGGCATCCTAGGGCCCGCACTCCAGGTGTTGCTCTCGAGGGAGTAGACGGCGCACTGGGTCGCCTCGGTGTCCGGCGTCTCGCCGACGGTCAAGCCGCAGTAGTAAGGAGTTATACGAGTTGGGGGATTTTTTGAATTTGCGCCATTTCGCGTGTTTTCGGTTTTGCGTGTTTTCGTGGGTTACTGTAGGTTACTGTAGCGCGGAAATTTGAACTTAACCGCGGGAAAGTGATTTCATTCTTTTATTTTTTTTTATTTTATATTTAATTAATTTACATTATCAGGGTGTACGCGTCAGCGTACAACCCTAATATGTGACGACTTCTGAATGCGGGTTTTTGAATTTTCGATCGCCTATAACTTTTGATTGCCTGAACGGATTTCGGCGCGTTATGGCTCAAATAAACCGCCTTCTTCTGGGGCATCGAACGCGCCATAACGCGTTTCCTTGTTTTACTGAATGGGGTCAGTAGTTCCAAAAATGTTTCGCAAACGCGTCTTTTTTTTTTTCATGTTCTCTGCCACTTTTTTGGAGCGCCGCTCGCGAACGCCAAGAGCGATTGGCCTGAAACTTGGCGTGTAAGCGCGACCCATGATGGCATTTTCAACATGCAAAGCATTTGCCTCTAGGTCCTACCAGTGTTGAGTTATGGCCGATTTTCCCCGTTTTTTTGGACATAGTCGTTTTTTTGGCCAAAATTTTGTGCGCTATAGGCGCCTCAACCGCTCATCGCAGAGATTTCCTATAATGGTGAAAGTTGATCGCCTAGACATGTAGCATTGTACTTTCAACAAATTGGGCGCGACCAGTGTCTATATCGACAATGGCGATTTTTTTTTATAGTTCCGACAAGAGTAAAACTCCAAAAAATGCCATGTAAACCCCCAATTTTTTTTATTTTCGTGAACAATACGTCAAGGCGAGTCATCGGTGGTCAATGTTTTTAAAGTTTCATCACTGGATAATGAGATATGAGCTCCTGAAACCTTCGAAAAATGATTTTATTTTTAATTTTTTTTTTTTATAATTTTTTTGTTAAATTAATCGGCATGAAACTTTGCAAACATATGCTGTATACAATCAGAAAGTAATCCTCCAAAATGGATTCTTCCTAAATGCCCACAATCTTGAGATCCGGAACACTTAGTAATGTTGCGTCTTTGGACAACAAATCGAGAGGTCGCGGGTTCGACTCCCGCTGGCGTCTCTGCCATCTAAAAACCAATCAATATTGCGTTACCCCAGTGTCCCTTCCTGCCCATGTGTTCCCATGAACCACCCTGCATATTTTTCAGTTTTTTCGTTTTTCTTTTAGATGTTAAAATGTTTTTTGGCTGACTTCAAGTGCTTTTGGGATGTGCACTCTATGTGCAACCTCACAAGGCACACATTCACGCACGCACGCACGCACGCACCCACACGCACGCACGCACGCACCCACGCACGCGCTCACGCACGCACGCACGCACTGACGCACGCACGCACGCACGCACGCACGACCACCCGCACTCTTGCATGCGCGCACGCACACACCTACACACGCACGCACGCACTCTCGCATGCACGCACTCGCGCACGCACGCACACACGCACGCACGCAGGCACTCACTCACGAACCCACGCACCCAATCACCCACGCACGCACGCACGCCTGCACTCTCGCACGAACGCACACACGCACGCACGCACGCACGCACGCACGCACGCAAGCACGCACTGACTCACTCTCGCACGCACGAACGCACGCACGCACGCGCGCACGCACGCACGCACGCACGCACGCACGCACGCACGCACGCACGCACGCACTTTCGTACGCATGCACGCACGCGCGCACGCACGCACGCACGCATGCACGCACGCACGCACGTACAGTTGACCACAATTCGCCGCGAGAGAGGGTCCACAGGACGCGTCCTCAACGAGCATGCTGGTTGTGGTGGCGTCCTCGTGGTCGGGCTTGGGGTAACGAGCGACTCATGCGCCACTCGCTGGTGTTCAGCCCCTGATTAACTCGCTGGAGTTGGAGCACGTCCTTGGTGTTAGACGTTGCCCAGGGAGGAGGTGTTTGTAAAGAAATTCTACAGTTTTGAACTGCTACACTGTACACATTTATCACGACGTTTAGGCTACAACACCCGTCCCCCCCACACAATGGTCTCTGGCGTCCCCCCGCGCCACTTTCAAAAACCCGGTTACATGTATGCTACTGTGGTAGGGAGTCACACCCTGTGTTGTGCCGCTTATTGCAGCTCAAATCCGTGCACGCGTGGGAGCACATTTTGAGCATCTAGATACGAAAAAGCACTGATTAGAGGAAAAAATTTGCAGGCAGCTGCAAAAAAGGGGAGTATGTGACTTCCGTAGAGCTGAAGTCCACCTTGAAAAAAGATTGTATAAATAAGAGCATTGCAGTGGAGTCCACTTTGGAAAAGACAATTTATAGACAAATACATTGCAGTAGATGTGGAGTCCATTTTTAAAAC
Organism: Paralinhomoeus sp. GSCO2_6; assembly: GCA_030248085.1. Classification (NCBI taxonomy): domain Eukaryota; kingdom Metazoa; phylum Nematoda; class Chromadorea; order Monhysterida; family Linhomoeidae; genus Paralinhomoeus; species Paralinhomoeus sp. GSCO2_6. The sequence goes on along the minus strand of JASAMY010003495.1, from coordinate 528 downwards.
GATTGTATAAGAGCATGCACATGGTATGAACAATCGATTTGCTTGTCACATATTCGGCGTTTTTGGCGTGAGCTGTTTGGCATATTTGATTTTACAACAGTCATTCTAGTGACATCACTGTTGCCCACTTAAAAGTGACACACACGCACTGCTCACACACATCCAGATAGAACCAAAAACCATAAGCGCAACTGGACTCTTGGTGTGGTGTGGTATGTATTTCGATGCTGCTGATTACGATATTTTTAAAGGACAGGTAAATGATAAGTTTCAAAACGGTAATGTAGATTGTGTTTTGTAGAAGCAGCTCTTGGAAATTGTACCTACAGAGGCTGGGGTGCATATTCTCCATCCATTAACACAACAAATTTCTGTTACTGTGCTTCAAATAATCAGTTCTGCAAATTAATTTGCCATATATTGCAAAATAGAACAATTATAAGTATAGTAATTCGAACTGTGGTAAAATCAAAATATTTATTTTGACTGGATCATCGTTGCAACTACAAATCTTTAATATTGGCGATA
>JASAMY010002798.1:0-22278 GCA_030248085.1 Paralinhomoeus sp. GSCO2_6 | reverse complement strand
GGAAACCTAAGTTCATTGTACCATTGTACAATTGTACCATTGTACGGAGAGAAGCACACCATAATATTTTAGATGCGTTGACTCTCGATGCTCAACTGCTAAATACTAAAACACACGCCACATTTCTTTTTCAACAGGTTGATTTTATGTAATCTTTCAATAAATTTTTTATCTCAATTCCCATGTGGTTGTACAGGGTGGGCCATTATGTATCAAGTCTCCATGTTGTTGTCCGTGTGACGAGACCTTACCAAATATTCAACAAAATCAGTTTACATTTCAACGCTTTAACACGCTCACAGCCCACCTAAAACACCGACGCAGCCTCAACTTTCAAATGCGACTAGCACTACAGCAAACGGCGCCACCAAGTTTTACACAGCAGGCAAGCGACTCTTCCCCAACATCGTATGGGTAGCCTTAGCGTGAGATTCTTTCGAACGAGGCAGATCTACATATTACAATCAGCGTTCAAAAGTAAATTCCAAAGTGACGCGCAATCTGTTCGCGGTGGGACAACAATAGCTTGCCAGTCACGGAATCGGAATTCACAAAGTTTGTGGAGAAATACGGGTAGCGCACGTGCGCGCAGGCACGCACGCAGGCGCGCAGGCACGCAGGCACGTGAATTGACGGGAGGATGTGGAAATGCGCTGGGTGGGGTAGCGTCGGAGGACTGAGAACGGACGGCGGTGACAACCGCCGGTGCTGCCTGGTGGACGAGGAAAGGCGCCGCTGCTGGGCCGCTGGCAGCCACGCCTGAGAGTCGAACGGCCGGCAGAAAGCGCATGCTGGAGAGCTGGTCGACGAGTTTATCGTGTCAACGTTTGCGTCTGAACGCTAACCTAGACACTGCTAGTGCTCGACTTCTCCCTTGGCACACTCCAAGCAGTGCAGCACCTGTCACACAGGCGTTGCAGTTGCAGATGGCAGTCTTGGGCGGGCAACTTGGCGCCGCACAGACAGCACTGTGTGTGCGCGTGTGCGCACACACACGCACACGCGCGCGCGCACCACAGGCACGAACCTAAACCTAAAGCCTGAGCCCAAGCCTGAGCCTATTTGCCTAAGCCTATTGTGTGTGAGTTTTGTTGTTTTAGTATTTAACAGTTGAGCATCGAGAGTCAACGCATGCTTGCGTGTCTTGCGTGCCTGCGCGGTGCGTGCCTGCGCGTCGCGCGCGTGCATGTGCTCGTGTGTGTGTCGTTGTGCGCGCGAGCGTGCGTGTGCGAGCGCGCGCGAGTCTACGTGGCTGCGCGCGCGCGTGCGTGCCTGCCTGCCTGGAGCTGTGCACGTGCGTGCACGTCTGTGCGTTTGTGTGACCGTGCGCGCGCGCGTGCGTACCGAAGCCGAAGTTTAAAAGGAAATTGTAAAAAAGAAATGTGGCGTGTGTTTTAGTATTTAACAGTTGAGCATCGAGAGTCAACGCATTTAAAATATTATGGTGTGCTTCTCTGCGTACAATGGTACAATTGTACAATGGTACAATGAACTTAGGTTTCCCCCTCTAAGTCACAGTTCATTGTGGCGGGTAGTGTAGTGAAAGGACGGTCCGTGCGTGCTTCGAACGAATCACATTAGCTGTGGCCCATTGTTTGTTTGTTGGGCAGTTCCTTCTATACACTCATCGATACAATCGTGTGCAGTCACAAAGTACCGTGGTGCCCTCAGTAAGGCCCATACATGTAACCGGGTTTTTGAAGTTGGGGGGAGGGTCGGAGACCATTCTGGGGGGTGGGGGGGGGGGGGGGGTAAGCAGATTTGAAGAGGGAGGGGGGGTGTCAGAGGGTACCTAAATAGTGTCTAAATAGGAACTTTTTGGTCAAAAATGGGTTAAAATAGGCTATAAATAGCGTTATTTGGCTGTTTTAGGGTCAAAAAAACACTAAAAAGGTGAAAAATACACTACTTTTTCCAGTTGTAGACAAGTTGGAAAACTTTTGAAAAATTCTGGGGGGGGGGGGGTTTGGGGGGGGGGGGGTTGGGGGAGGGGTAACTTTTGACCTGGGGGGTGGTACCACCCCCACCCCCCGGTTACATGTATGGTAAGGCCCCCTTGTAAGGAAGGAGGCTTCACTTTCGAGGTTTTTTTATTCGTGCTGATTGCAGTGCAGGCGCCTTGGTGTGACTGCGATGAAGCCGACGGACGACGGTTTCCGCTACTGCAAGCACAAGACGCAGCGCTGCGGCGTGGTCGTCTGGCGGTGCGCCTTCTACAAGCGCGCTCCTCGCTGCAGGGCCTCCGTGAAGACGGCCGCCCAAGACGACCCCACCATCGTGGGCCGCGTCAACGAACACACCTGTCCCTACCGACCCCTGAGGCTGGGCGAGCAACGCTTCCAGAGGTGCTGTGCCGCCAATTCTGGAACCAGTGCAGCGATTCTTGGAGCTGTGGTGCATTGCATTGGTTCTATTGTAGCGCAACAGCGCGCGGAGCTTGGCCTGTAGCGCCGCCGGGGTCGGTGGATCCAATCGCGAAAGCCATGGAGGCTGTGGGACTGGTGCCGGAGAGGAATGTGCCAATTTATCTGCCGTCGACAGACGATCTATTGTCCCCGCAGTCACCGAGTGAGAATCCAAGCTCGCACGCACGCATTGCACGCACGGACGCGTGTTCTTTTCAGAAATGACCAGACGTGACAAAAGGAAATCAGGGAGAAGAGACCCGATACTGGACGCCCTCGAGGCGGTGGGAATCATCGATGCGGTAGTCGTCAAGGACCTTTATGTTTACATGTATTGTTACCCGCTAATTTTGACCTGTATCATTCAGACCGCACGAAATCCGCGCAAAAAGGGGCCAAGGGACCGCTCTGCCGATTCTTCACGTGAGTAGGAACGTAGCGACCAATTTTGTGGAGTTCCACACGTGCGACGCCGATGGGCGTTCAGCCCGGGACGAACCTTCTTCGCCCGCCTTCGTGTGCGACGAGTGCGACGCGTCGCTGTCGTCGGCGGCGTTCCTCGCGCAGCACTTTCGCTGGTTCCACGGCGGCGTGCGCTCCCTGGCCTGCGACCGCGCCGGCTGCAGCTACGCGACGGGCGACCGCTCGAATCTGAAGAAGCACATCGCCGCCGTGCACGACAAGCGGCGGCCGCTCGCCTGCGACGTCTGCGGCCAGCGGTGCGCAGAGAAGAGCGCGCTCGACAGGCACCGCGTTCGACACACCGACCACCGGCCCTTCTCGTGCGACCAATGCGGCTGGCGAACCAATCTCAGCAGCCAGCTGCGCTACCATTGGGAGACCGTGCACCAAGTGCGACTTGCGTATTTATTTTGTTTTATTTCTGGAACTATGCCAACAGTCGAGTGCAGCTTAGCGTGAAATTCGCTACCAAGGGGGGAACTAGTATTGTATTTCCAGAAGATCCGCCGCTTCAAGTGCGACGTGTGCGGCAAGACGTTCTGCAGCAGCAGCGGCCTCGGCGCCCACCGACGCAGCAGCCACGGCCCGAGGCGCTGAAGGCAGCCCGCCCTCCAGTCAGCTCCCAGTGAACTGTTCTCTCTGTCTGGCCACCCGATGCTTTTGGACTTTCCCCAATGCTTTTTGGACTTTCCCCAATGCTTCGCGTTGTCTACGTCCCTTGGGATGTGTTGGGATTGGCCAAATTAACCCGAACCGAAACAGGGGCGGATCTAGAAATTTTCGGCTAGGGGGGCGAACGAGCCTACCCCGTGGAACCGGCCACAATTGGTATATGTAGGTAGCAGCACCTGCGTACATTTCGCGAACCAGGAATTTGTTTTGCGAAGAGGGTGAAAAAACTAGCCACAATTTGACTATTAGTTTATTCGTATTTTTTGCGTTGCATGCACACAAATGGCGCCGCAGGCAAAATTTTTAACTTTTTGGCATCACGTACGCTCTGAAAGTCATGCAAATTTTGTAACGCTTTGTGCAAAATTAACTGCGCCTCAGGCGAAAATTTTGCTAATTCTACATCTCTCAATGCCTTCTTTCTTTAAAAAATTAACTGTGGAGCGATTTTGATTGGCCTGTTGGCCAGCAGTGGCGGATCCAGAAATTTTTGGGGAGGGGGAACCCTGTTGATATTTAGAGATGCTGGGTCATTTCGTCGATGTTTTGGGCACACAATCGGTCATTATTGACAAGTAATAGATAAAATCGGCGCCGCAGACGAAAATTTTTGCGCTTTTCGACCACCTACACGCATTTTTATGCGGAAAAGTAGTTTCGCTAGGCACGTTTCTTCTTCTACGGCCCAGCCCTCCCCCCTTCGCCCTGGATTCTCGATTTTGGGAGGGAGAATTCCCCACCCCCGCCCTCCCTGGATTCGCCACAGTTGGCCAGGTTCGCCAAGAACTGAGGGTTGACTTCCCCCAAGGGCGTGCTCACCTGAGCGCCGCAGGCAAAATTTTTTGGTTAGGGAATCCTATATCCTGCCCCCAAAAGGAGTCCCAAGTCCAAGAGTGACCTGAACGCTCACTACAGGACAGGGCCGCAGGAAAAATTTGCATGTATGGGTAGCGCGTTAATCTAAAGGAAACAAAGACATCTGCTAAACCTCCCTGGCCTGCCTGCTCGCGCTTGACCTTCGCCCATCACCTACTGCCCACCCTTCGCCCCTCGCCTACCCACTTGCCCTTCGCCCTCGCCTGCCACCCACCTTTCGCCCCTCGCCTACCCGCCCGCCCCAACCGAAAGCCGCCCAGCTTTGGGGGCCAGCGCCCCTTACCCCCCCCCCCCCCCCCTAGATCCGCCCTTGATACCGAAACCGATGCTGTGCGAGGCCATGAACAAGTATCCCGCGAAATGTGACGCTATGAGATGAGACGGGTTGACCTGACTACAAGATATCGTACGCCCGCTGCCACACAGTCAAAGCTCGGTACGGGCGAAAATGTAGCGTGATGGGAAGAAGTCCCTCCCCCAGTCAGTTAAGCCAGATTTATAACCGTGGGACACGGTCACAGACACGGCAAGGGACACGGACACCCCGATTTATAACCATGGACCTGTCCCTGGACAGTCCGCGGACACGAGTTGGCCAGCTTTTATCTTTTGTCCCCTGGACACCCATATCCCTTCCTACATTTGAAATCGCGCGCCTTACGCGAATTCCGCGCAGCGCTAAGGACGGACATAGGTAAACAGTTCTTGTTTAATTATTAATTAGCGATTTAACACCGTCATCGTCTTTAACACTTGCCTTGTTGTGTCCCTTGCCGTGCCCGTGCCCGTGTCCCATGGTTAGAAATCGGGCTTTACACCTGGGCGCACCCGCGCGTGACAGTAATCGGTGGACTCTGCTCAGTCAGATATCAGAGCGGCATGTAAAATTGTTTTGGGATTCTGCCAGACGGGAAACTTTCCGAATACAAACTACAATGTACGTCGGTTGTAGCCTAGGCAACTGTTCTTCGTTTTACAATGCTTGGTTCAGTTTCGCCGCTTCAAAGAGGCCTAATGCAGTTTCGGCCCAAACTTCCTCGACAAACTCGGGCTCGTCAAGAATCCGTCGGCTCATAACAGAGGGGGGTGTACGGGAACGTAAAGACGGGTCGCAGCAGCACAGTATGTGTCACTTCGTCAAATCATTGGAGGAGGAGCAGCGCGCAGTGCCTCCACGCGCAGTCTAGCCGTCGAGTCGTGCTCGTGGGCCGCGAGTCGCACCCACTCCAGCTCGGCGTGCGCCAGCGCGAACCTTCTGAACGCGACGCACGCGGCAGCGTCAGTGGGGCTTGCGTGAGACGCGTGGAGGTGTTCGGCGCAAGGTCGACCTCAGCGCCTTCTTGTTGACGCTGTGGCGCTCGGCGGCGAAGTCGAGTCGACGGACGCGCAGAGCCGTCGCGGACGCGCCATTGAGAAAGGCGGTCGTCACCTGTCGAACTCGTCTCCGTCCCTTAGACTGATCGTGGCCGATCGCGAGTTCGTCCAGAGCAAGCGGAGCACCACCACTCTCCGGCCAGCTCTGAGGTTGCGCTCTGCTGCTCCGCGTGCACGGCCAGCAGCAGACGACTAACCCAATGGGTCAGATCAGTGGGATCATTCACCACGCCGCAACTTGACAGATTCAGCCGCTTGAGTTGCTTCAGACCCGATTGGGCAGGCTGAGCGAGTGATGACAGCTTCACCAGCGTTTCCAACATCAGGACGTGGGTCATCTCCAACACTTCCAGGTTCGGACAGCACAAGCGAATGAATCTGCAACACAAGCGACAAACTAAACTGGCCGACTTAATATTTAAAGCATGCTGTCAGCATAAAGAATCACGAAGAGAAAAAAAAACTGGTGGTGGGGTCGGATGATCACAGTCAAATAATATGTGACGGCTTGCATGCAACTTGCAATTTCCACTGTTGTAACGGCATCTAACGCCAAACTAACGCTATTTGGAGTTTGGACGCATTTTGACCAAGAAGTGCACCTACACTCTTTCGCTAAATTGTTTCCATTGTGGACCCAACCCCTAGCCCCATTGGTTCCCAGGATGCACACAACGAAAGGACACCAAATGGAGAATCGAACCTGAACAGAGCGGTGTAAGATTTCTTAGCAAACCGGAAGGTGTTCATAGACAGGGTCTTGATGGGCAGCTGATGGCCACTACTGATGAGATCGTCGCGCGCACCGCGAAAGTCAGTCCACCAGGAACCAGAAAGTGAGAGACTGCTGAGACGCGTCATGGGCCCCAGCTCGCCAACCAGCCAGGGCGAGCCGGACACGTCCAAGTGCTCGACGCGTTCGCAGCGCTGCAACGAACAAGCTGCAAACATGAAGTGAAACTGTTCGCAATCGCCTACACACAGGCAGACCGTGACTGTGATGACTCAGATGCCCATGCCAGTAATGGGTCGGGCCGAGTTGGGGGGGGGGGCAAAAAAGCGGGGAGTAGCTGGTCATTTTACAGGTACTCTTTGGCCAACGATGGGTCAAAATAGGGTCTAGGGGGGTGGGCATCAAGAAAATTTCCATTCATTAGTGGCTCAGAAGAATGCTCCACACAGTCCACAGGCAAAAATTTTGGTTTTTTAACATACTTTTAACGTAACTTACAAACGTATAACTTTCTAACGAATTCGTAGATGAACAGGAGCAAACGTTCTACCTGACCACCCAGCGCCAATCAAGAGGGTGGTGCTGCCCAAAAAATACATCGCCTAGTCAAGCGGTAAGTGCTGTACTCATAAAATAAGTACACATGGTAACCCTGGCGGTCAGGCAAGGCAAGGGAAACAGCACAAACGCACCCAATCGCTGGCACTGTCCATCTGTGCTGAGATGGACACAAAAACCAAGTGACGTGCACTTTCAGAGCAGAGGTAGCCATCCACAGCAGATGCAGCATATATACGCCTGTGCCCGTCAGTCTGACCGTCAAAGGAGACGATGAGACGTTCAAGTTTGGGTGCGATTCTTGGCAGGAGCTCGTTGAATACCTTGGCATAAAAAGAAAGCGGAACATAATGGCACGTTGAGAGCATGAACTCTCTCACATCTGTACATCGCTCCGTCCAACCCTAAATGAGTAACCTCTCAAAAATTTCTTACACACCATACCGCCGCCCCGCCCCAACTCCAGGGTGGTCTCCAACCAGCCCTCACCCCCAGATCTAACACCCAGTGGCACACATCTTCAACACCACGCCCCTGCCGCACCTTCAGGATCTGGACATTCAGCAGCTGAGCAGGGAATTCTTCGAAACGAATGCTTCGCGTTGCTGCGCCCAGAATCCTCTGGCCCACGTCTATCATTGCCAGCATGTCGCGACGTCGACCAGGGCTCTTTATCGACATCCGGAATCTTCGCGATGGACACTTTTCAAAGCGGACCGCCTCAATGCGGCCGCTCTCGATGCTGTCTTGAAAGCGTCGGCTCACACCGCGCAGCCTAAACGCCCTTTTGTCACTCAGAAGCTGGATTTTACGCATTTTTTTTGTAATCTAAAAAAAATCCAACTTTTTACAAAAAAAAAATATTTTAACCTTTTTTTATTGTGCAACCCTGAATGGAACCACAATGTTGTCAGAGTAAAGGAAACTCTCTCCTCAAAACCTGAGGTCAGAAGACTACCTACGCCACCGATCTTTGCAACGTATTTGCATTGACACAAACGTCAGTTTCGTTCGCCACAGCCACGACAAAAACAGTACATGAATAATCCAACCGAAAAGCGACATGCTCACTTGCAAAGCGCTTCAAAAGAGCCGACTGCATTGAGGATTTTCGCTAACAGCTCGTCAGGCAAGCGGTCGAAGTTGCCGCCCAACTCCGTTGTAGGCGCTGTGGATTGGGCACAGCTCGAATCCTCTTGCGGCTTGGCCGCCTTGGGTCCCGGCGCTGCCGACTCACTTCCTGCAGCCGCCATCAGTTTTCGCTTGCGGCTTCTCGTTTCGACGCCCGACATCTTGCGCTGAGAAATATCAATATATTTAGCTAGTATTTCAAAATTCAATGACTGGGTGGGATCGACCTGGAGATGCAACAACCCAAAGAACTGATGTGATGAGCACACCTGTAACTGGTGGCGGGAGGGGGTACCACCCCCCACCATTTTGCCAACACCACCCATCCCCCCATATCTGTAACTGGGGGGGGGGGGTTGGGGGGCCCCGCAGAATATTTCCAACTCCACCAAATCCTCCCCCCAGAATTTTCCTAAGAGATTTTCACTCAGTCTAAAACGATAAAAGTGAGTAAATGTTGGTGTATTTCAGTGCTTTTCAGTGTTATATGACCATAAAACAGCTAAATGACACTGTTTAGACCCTATTCATACCCATTTTTAACCAAAAAGTACAAGTATAACTCAGTACCCCCCCTTTTGCTCCAGACACCCCCCCCCCCCAGAAATTGGCCATTTACTCCCCCACCCACACTGCCCGTCCCGGTTACCGGTATGCCCCGCCCCCCCCCCCCCGCCAGTTTTTCCAAAAAAATTTCACCATATCTAATACGATAAAACCGAGTAAATGTGGTTTTTTAAGTGCTTTTCAGTTACAAAACAGCAAAAAAACACTATGTAGACCCATTTGACCAATAAGTACCAGTAAAAGTAAAAAATGGTCGGCTCCCCCCCCCACTTTGCTCCAGACACCCCCCCCCCCCCCACTCGCTCTGACCCGGTTACAGTACAGGTACGGTTACAGGTATGCGCTGCTCGCTGACAACAGATAAAAGTTGGCCAACTCATGTCCACGAATCAAATTCTTAAACAAACGAAACTCAAACGCAGATTCATCAAAAAGAGTGCGCGTCAAAATTCGCGTCACGCCTAACTTTTCTCAGGCAATGCGTCTAACGCGAGTCCCTGTCACGTCGAGAAATCACGGGAGAGGAGGCGCAGCGCGCAGTGCCTGCACGCGCTGTCTAGCCGCGTTGTCGTCCTCGTCGGCCGCGAGTCGCACCCACTCCAGCTCGGCGTGCCCCTGCACGAACCTTCTGAACGCGACGCACGCGGTAGCGTCAGTGGCTTGCGTGGGACGCGTGGAGGTGTTCGGCTGAAGAATGTCAACCTGAGTGCCGTCTCGTCGACGCCGGCCTGCTCGGCGGCGAAGTCGAGTCGACGGACGCGCAGAGCGGTCGCGGACGCGCCATTGAGAAAGGCGGTCGTCACCTGTCGAGCTGGTTCCCGTCCCAAAAGCTCAGAGTGGCCGATCGCGAGTTCGTCCAGCGCAAGCGGAGCACCGCCACTCTCCGGCCAGGTCTGAGATTGCGCTCTGCTGCTCCGCGTACATACACGGCCAGCGTCAGACGACCAACCCAATTGCTCCAATCAGTGGGCTCGTTCGCCATCACGAGGCACCTTGGCAGGTTCAGCCGTTTGAGCGGGTGCACCACGCCCCATTGGCCAGGTTCAGCGAGTGACAGCTGCACCAGCGTTTCCAACATCGGGACGCGAGTCATCTCCAACACTTCCAGGTTAGGACAGCACGAGCGAACGAACCTGCAACAGCGAGAGACGTTCGTCTCAAAAACATAAGCATGCACACCGCATATGTTGGTACACGTACAATCTTACAGGCTTAAAAATGGGTAATGGCGAGTGGTTGAGCAGCGATGATCAATGGCTTGAACACAGCCAAGAAGAGTTTGGCAGTGTTCATACCTGTAACCGGGTCTGGCAGAGTGGGAGGGGGGGGGGGGGTAAATGGCCGAATTGACTTATGCTGGCACTTATTGGTCAAAAATGGGTATAAGTAGGCTCAAATAGTGTTATTTAGCTGTTTTATGGTGATATAACACTGCAAAGCAATGCAAAACACCAACATTTACTCACTTTTATCGTCTTAGACAGAGAGAAGATCCCTTGGGAAAATTCTGGAAGGGTCGGGGGCATACCTGTAACTGGGGGGGGGGGTGGGGTCCCTCCCCACCTGCTGGTTTTGGCCCTACCCACACCCCCCCCCCCTCACATGCCCAAAAATTTGAAATTTGAAAGAGAGGGTGTTGGGTGGGTGTTGGAAAAATAGTGGGGCTCCCAAAGCCCCCAGTTACAAGTATGGCAGTGTTCAGTGACTTGACCAAATTGAATTTGTCCAGTGACTTAGGTTGAAACAATAGAGCCCCCTCTCTAATAGTGTACCTTCAATAGTTCTCCCAGTTAAGGCTGATTCACAATTAACGGTCTTCCCATCGGTCTCGGTCTCGGTCTCGGTCTCGGTCTCGGTCTTCCCATGCCAAACAGCGAAGACCGATGCGAAGACCGAGACCGAGATCGAGACCGACGATGTTGGGAACTTTGAACATTTGCTCCGGTCTTCATCGGTCTTCATTGAACTCGTGTTGAACGCGCGCGCTACCGTAGTCACGCTTTACTATAGCCACTCTCAAAGAATTTGTCGGTATTCGCATAAAGGATAAAGCGACTAGGAAATTTGCCGAAATTGAAAACAAGGAAGAGTTTACGATGCGTCGTATTCAACAGGTGGAGGCGGCGCCGTCTCCTTGGATAATTGACGACTGCTCTTATACCAAAAATCCAAAAAAAAAGGGCGGCGGCATGGCTGCACGTCTCTAAAGACACGGCGGCGGGAAAATCTGCGCCGCCATTGCATACGTCAAGGTGGACGGGCACGGCGGCATTGTCCTACATTTTCTGTAAGCGTCGGCAAAAGCGGCAGCGTCAGCGAAAGCGTCGGCAGCAGCGGCAACGGTGTCGACGGCGGCGCTGACGACAGCTCCTGTAGCGGCGTCCGCGCCCCTGGCGGCGGCCAGAAGCGCTGGCGGCGGTCTGCGTCTGCCGCACATGTCTGTCTGTTTGTCTGGTGGTAGTGCGTTCCCGTCGTCTACTGCGTGTGCTTTTTTTGTTTCCTACAAAAGTTACATAAAAAATGAAACAGGTCGCAAACAAGGGCCACAGTACGCTCTTTAATACGCTGAAAGGCGCGCATTTAACCGAAGATCATTGAAAGACCGGAGGCAACGCGTCGTCAATTTGGCATGGGTCAAAAAGTCCGAGACCGAGACCGAGACCGATGCGAAGACCGAGACCGAGACCGAGACCGATGGGAAGACCGTTAATTGTGAATCAGCCTTTAAGGAGGGGTTGGAAGCATAGTGCCCCGGGGCACTAAGGACGGATTTACGGTACGTAGCGAGACGTCCCCAAAAGACGCAGTGTTTGAGGAAGATTAGCACTCTGCTACTACTAATTGAGAGCCACCTTTCACACCCTAGATTATCTACTGGGGGAGGGTAGGGCGATGACTGCTAGGTATGTATCTATCTGCCACAGCTGGCTTTCTGCCCAGGGCAACAGCAATTTCCAAAGTGCAAACAAAGAAAGGACGAGTCGAGAAAGAACCTGAAGATAGTGGCAGTTGAATCCTGACCCAAGTAGTTACAGCGAGCGTGCCAGCAGGTGGTGTCGAGGCCGAGTGACAGCGTCTTGATGGGCAGTCGGTAGCCACTGCCGACGAGAGCGTTGACGTCAAGCCTGTCGTCGGGATAGTCAGTCCACTTCGAGAAAGAACAGAGCGTGAGACTGCTCAGACGCGTCATGCGCCCCAAGCTACCGACTGGATTGTGAACACTGTTGCACACCTTCAGATGCTTGAGGCGTTTGCAACGCTGCAAGCGATGAGCAAGCTACACAATACAAAAAAGTGCCCGTTCTACATACGTATGTACATTGTACAGATGGATTGTGAGAAGAAGTAGTTGCCGGTGGTGTCAACAAATTGTGCGCCTGTGTCAATGTATGCCTGTGTAGTAACGGGGCAACTAGGAGATGCCTCTTGTCTGTCGGCAACAAGTCGGCACGCTGTCAATTCTCCTCCCATTTATACCACCAGCATACCTGTAACCGAGAATTGGACCTGGGGGGAGGGTTCGAGCACTTGCTGCAGGGGGTGGTGGGTGGGGTGAAAAACTGGAGAAGGGGGGGGGGTCTGGGGAGGAAAAATGGGTACTTTTTGGTCGATTTCTTTTTGTCAAACATGCACTGTAAAAACCCTAAAATACGTACTTGCACTAAATACCTACCTAAAATACGTCAATGCACTTTAAATAAAGCAATATAGGTACTTTTTGGTCGATTTTGCTCAAAAACACTGTCCCAGATACATTTATTTTCCATCTAAGTGGCTACGATAAAGTTCCCAAAAATTCTGGGGAGGGGTTGGGTGGGGTTTCACACAAACCTTGGGGGGGGGAGGGTTGGGGAGGGTGTGGGTAGGGTCAAAACCTAGGACCTGGGCGGAGGGAAACCCCACCCCAGTTACAGGTATGACCACCAGTGTGATTGCCTTACGCCTAGAGCTGCTTTGATTTCGATTGGTACCCAGTCAGTTATAGGTGGTATGAGTGGATGATATGATACAGCAGGTCAGGATGGCCTCAGAAGAAACTCCATAGACGATAAACCATAGTTGAACATTGTTTCTGTGAATGCAAGCAGTCACTCAAACGAACCCAGTCAGGTCCGCTCGGATGCAAGCGAACAACAACTGCCGTGCGCTCTCAGAGTGTAGGTAGTCATCGACAGCGAGTGCAGCCTGTGCAGCCTGCTTAGACTCTCTTGAAATGGGATCGCCACTGAAGACTGTGAGACGTTCAAGTTTGGGGGCGATTCTTGGCAAAAGCTCCTTGAATACGTCGGCATAGAGAGATGGGTCCTCACTGCCACACCAGCGACGGATCCAGGATTTAGCGCGATAAGCGTGGCGGCGACCTTGGTGCAAGGGGGAAGGAAACATTCCTCCATACTAACCCCCGCTCCACTATGCTACAACAGGTATGCTCTAGACGCCCCCCCCCCCCAAAGCGCGTCGCTGGCGTTTTGTGACGGGGGGTGCACGATTTTATTTTCCTCAGCTCTCAGACTTTGCAACAGCGACCACCACACAACACGGTTAAGACACGCTTTTTGTAAAAACCAACCAGAGGGTGGCACAATCCCCGACATATTTTTTGATTAATATAAGAATTAGTTACCTGGACCAGAATTTCATGGAGAATCCGAAAATGAGCTCAGAATAATTATTTTCGGAACGCAACTTTTTGTGGGCAAAAAACCCGTTTTTTGGGTAAAAAAGTTCTGCTTCTTCTTCGGCGGACTGGAACAGCCTCCTACTGAATCAGAAGTGGACGACATTTGAGAGCAAGGAAAGAATTGAAGCAAGACTGACTAGTGACTAGGCGAGTTGGGGGGCTCGACCACAGCGAAAGCCTTTTTTAGATTGCCGTCCATGGAGAAAACTGTTCTGCCTCAGCAGGAATCCCAGTAAAACCAGTAAGGCAATGGGTCGCCCTTCCCCTTTCGTTCCAAATTAGATATAACTTAGATAGTGTGCCACAGAGGCGAAGGGATGGGAGTGAATAAATGGACGTGTGTTTCACTATCTATGTAGCAGCATCAGAGCCTACACGATAAATCGCATGAATGAATGTACCTGAATGGTAGAATCCCAAAAATTCTTAAAAAATCCCATACCCAAAAATCCTGACGGGGGGTGCAGCCGCACCCCCCCCCCCCTGCACCCCCTCAGCAACGCCCCTGCCCCCCCCACACTTGGCCAGTGCCCCGGTTATACAGGTATGCGTACCTGTAACTGTAATTTTGACCAAAAAGTACCTATTTAAGTCAAAAAATCTCAGCTACCAATCCCAACTGGTTGCTCCAGCCAGACACCCCCAGTGCCATTTACCCCCCCCCCCCCCCACTCGACCAGACCCGGTTACGGGATGGATGAAGGGGGAGCCCTGTAAAAATGTTAGATGCTGGGCCATTTCAGTGGGGCTTGGGCACTTACCTACCATCTGGGACGCTTCCCCCCCCCCTAAAATCCTGACGAGGTGGCGGCCGCCCTCCCCTGGATCCGTCGGTGTCCGTGTGTCACACAGTGAGAGCATAAACTCTCTCACGTCTGTGCACCGCTCCGTCCAACCCTAAATGACGTATGGGGAAACAAGCCATTCGTCATGCTGCGTACCACACAAAGGCTGCATACATACGTAACGTTGCGCACACGCACATACGTTTGGGTGTTAGAACATTCTGTCAAGCAGCACACTGGCTCATTATTTGACTATGGACCATTGTCATGCGAATTCAGTATTACTCTGCACAAACAATTCATCCAACATGGTTTATTATTGAACGCTTATGGCATTCTAGTGGAAGTTAGCACAAACCATTGTGTTAGAACATTCTGTCAAGCAGCACACTGGCTCATTATTTTACTATGGACCATTGACTACTTGCAAATTCAGTATTACTCTGCACAAACAATTCATCCAACATGGTTTATTATTGAACGCTTATGGCATTCTAGTGGAAGTTAGCACAAACCGTTGTGTTAGAACATTCTGTCAAGCAGCACACTGGCTCATTATTTGACTATGGACCATTGTCATGCGAATTCAGTATTACTCTGCACAAACAATTCATCCAACATGGTTTATTATTGAACGCTTATGGCATTCTAGTGGAAGTTAGCACAAACCATTGTGTTAGAACATTCTGTCAAGCAGCACACTGGCTCATTATTTGACTATGGACCATTGACACTTGCGAATTCAGTATTACTCTGCACAAACAATTCATCCAACATGGTTTATTATTGAACGCTTATGGCATTCTAGTGGAAGTTAGCACAAACCATTGTGTTAGAACATTCTGTCAAGCAGCACACTGGCTCATTATTTTACTATGGACCATTGATACTTGCAAATTCAGTATTACTCTGCACAAACAATTCATCCAATATGGTTTATTATTGAACGCTTATGGAATTCTAGTGGAAGTTAGCACAAACCATTGTGTTAGAACATTCTGTCAAGCAGCACACTGGCTCATTATTTGATTATGGACCATTGTCATGCGAATTCAGTATTACTCTGCACAAACAATTCATCCAACATGGTTTATTATTGAACGCTTATGGCATTCTAGTGGAAGTTAGCACAAACCGTTGTGTTAGAACATTCTGTCAAGCAGCACACTGGCTCATTATTTGACTATGGACCATTGACACTTGCGAATTCAGTATTACTCTGCACAAACAATTCATCCAACATGGTTTATTATTGAACGCTTATGGCATTCTAGTGGAAGTTAGCACAAACCATTGTGTTAGAACATTCTGTCAAGCAGCACACTGGCTCATTATTTGATTATTGACACCATTGTCATGCGAATTCAGTATTACTCTGCACAAACAATTCATCCAACATGGTTTATTATTGAATGCTTATGGCATTCTAGTGGAAGTTAGCACAAACCGTTGTGTTAGAACATTCTGTCAAGCAGCACACTGGCTCATTATTTGACTATGGACCATTGACACTTGCGAATTCAGTATTACTCTGCACAAACAATTCATCCAACATGGTTTATTATTGAACGCTTATGGCATTCTAGTGGAAGTTAGCACAAACCATTGTGTTAGAACATTCTGTCAAGCAGCACACTGGCTTATTATTTGACTATGGACCATTGACACTTGCGAATTCAGTATTACTCTGCACAAACAATTCATCCAACATGGTTTATTATTGAACACTTATGGCATTCTAGTGGAAGTTAGCACAAACCGTTGTGTTAGAACATTCTGTCAAGCAGCACACTGGCTCATTATTTGACTATGGACCATTGTCATGCGAATTCAGTATTACTCTGCACAAACAATTCATCCAACATGGTTTATTATTGAACGCTTATGGCATTCTAGTGGAAGTTAGCACAAACCATTGTGTTAGAACATTCTGTCAAGCAGCACACTGGCTTATTATTTGACTATGGACCATTGACACTTGCGAATTCAGTATTACTCTGCACAAACAATTCATCCAACATGGTTTATTATTGAACACTTATGGCATTCTAGTGGAAGTTAGCACAAACCGTTGTGTTAGAACATTCTGTCAAGCAGCACACTGGCTCATTATTTGACTATGGACCATTGTCATGCGAATTCAGTATTACTCTGCACAAACAATTCATCCAACATGGTTTATTATTGAACGCTTATGGCATTCTAGTGGAAGTTAGCACAAACCATTGTGTTAGAACATTCTGTCAAGCAGCACACTGGCTCATTATTTTACTATGGACCATTGATACTTGCAAATTCAGTATTACTCTGCACAAACAATTCATCCAACATGGTTTATTATTGAACGCTTATGGCATTCTAGTGGAAGTTAGCACAAACCGTTGTGTTAGAACATTCTGTCAAGCAGCACACTGGCTCATTATTTGACTATGGACCATTGTCATGCGAATTCAGTATTACTCTGCACAAACAATTCATCCAACATGGTTTATTATTGAACGCTTATGGCATTCTAGTGGAAGTTAGCACAAACCATTGCGTTAGAACATTCTGTCAAGCAGCACACTGGCTCATTATTTGACTATGGACCATTGACACTTGCGAATTCAGTATTACTCTGCACAAACAATTTATCCAACATGGTTTATTATTGAACGCTTATGGCATTCTAGTGGAAGTTAGCACAAACCATTGTGTTAGAACATTCTGTCAAGCAGCACACTGGCTTATTATTTGACTATGGACCATTGACACTTGCGAATTCAGTATTACTCTGCACAAACAATTCATCCAACATGGTTTATTATTGAACGCTTATGGCATTCTAGTGGAAGTTAGCACAAACCATTGTGTTAGAACATTCTGTCAAGCAGCACACTGGCTCATTATTTTACTATGGACCATTGATACTGCAAATTAGTATTACTCTGCACAAACAATCATCCAACATGGTTTATTATTGAACGCTTATGGAATTCTAGTGGAAGTTAGCACAAACCATTGTGTTAGAACATTCTGTCAAGCAGCACACTGGCTCATTATTTGATTATGGACCATTGTCATGCGAATTCAGTATTACTCTGCACAAACAATTCATCCAACATGGTTTATTATTGAATGCTTATGGCATTCTAGTGGAAGTTAGCACAAACCGTTGTGTTAGAACATTCTGTCAAGCAGCACACTGGCTCATTATTTGACTATGGACCATTGACACTTGCGAATTCAGTATTACTCTGCACAAACAATTCATCCAACATGGTTTATTATTGAACGCTTATGGCATTCTAGTGGAAGTTAGCACAAACCATTGTGTTAGAACATTCTGTCAAGCAGCACACTGGCTTATTATTTGACTATGGACCATTGACACTTGTGAATTCAGTATTACTCTGCACAAACAATTCATCCAACATGGTTTATTATTGAACACTTATGGCATTCTAGTGGAAGTTAGCACAAACCGTTGTGTTAGAACATTCTGTCAAGCAGCACACTGGCTCATTATTTGACTATGGACCATTGTCATGCGAATTCAGTATTACTCTGCACAAACAATTCATCCAACATGGTTTATTATTGAACGCTTATGGCATTCTAGTGGAAGTTAGCACAAACCATTGTGTTAGAACATTCTGTCAAGCAGCACACTGGCTCATTATTTTACTATGGACCATTGATACTTGCAAATTCAGTATTACTCTGCACAAACAATTCATCCAACATGGTTTATTATTGAACGCTTATGGAATTCTAGTGGAAGTTAGCACAAACCATTGTGTTAGAACATTCTGTCAAGCAGCACACTGGCTCATTATTTGATTATGGACCATTGTCATGCGAATTCAGTATTACTCTGCACAAACAATTCATCCAACATGGTTTATTATTGAATGCTTATGGCATTCTAGTGGAAGTTAGCACAAACCGTTGTGTTAGAACATTCTGTCAAGCAGCACACTGGCTCATTATTTGACTATGGACCATTGACACTTGCGAATTCAGTATTACTCTGCACAAACAATTCATCCAACATGGTTTATTATTGAACGCTTAGTTTTCTTTTTCTACTAATTATTATGTTTGGCATTCTAGTGGAAGTTAGCACAAACCATTGTGTTAGAACATTCTGTCAAGCAGCACACTGGCTTATTATTTGACTATGGACCATTGACACTTGTGCGAATTCAGTATTACTCTGCACAAACAATTCATCCAACATGGTTTATTATTGAACACTTATGGCATTCTAGTGGAAGTTAGCACAAACCGTTGTGTTAGAACATTCTGTCAAGCAGCACACTGGCTCATTATTTGACTATGGACCATTGTCATTCGAATTCAGTATTACTATGCACAAACAATTCATCCAACATGGTTTATTATAGAACGCTTATGGCATTCTAGTGGAAGTTAGCACAAACCATTGTGTTAGAACATTCTGTCAAGCAGCACACTGGCTCATTATTTGACTATGGACCATTGACACTTGCGAATTCAGTATTACTCTGCACAAACAATTAATCCAACATGGTTTATTATTGAACGCTTATGGCATTCTAGTGGAAGTTAGCACAAACCATTGTGTTAGAACATTCTGTCAAGCAGCACACTGGCTCATTATTTGACTATGGACCATTGACACTTGCGAATTCAGTATTACTCTGCACAAACAATTCATCCAACATGGTTTATTATTGAACGCTTATGGCATTCTAGTGGAAGTTAGCACAAACCGTTGTGTTAGAACATTCTGTCAAGCAGCACACTGGCTCATTATTTGACTATGGACCATTGTCATGCGAATTCAGTTTTACTCTGCACATACAATTTATCCAACATGGTTTATTATTGAACGCTTATGGCATTCTAGTGGAAGTTAGCACAAACCATTGTGTTAGAACATTCTGTCAAGCAGCACACTGGCTTATTATTTGACTATGGACCATTGTCACACTTGCGAATTCAGTATTACTCTGCACAAACAATTCATCCAACATGGTTTATTATTGAACGCTTATGGCATTCTAGTGGAGGGAAGTTAGCACAAACCATTGTGTTAGAACATTCTGTCAAGCAGCACACTGGCTCATTATTTTACTATGGACCATTGATACTTGCAAATTCAGTATTACTCTGCACAAACAATTCATCCAACATGGTTTATTATTGAACGCTGATGGCATTCTAGTGGAAGTTAGCACAATCCGTTGTGTTAGAACATTCTGTCAAGCAGCACACTGGCTCATTATTTGATTATGGACCATTGTCATGCGAATTCAGTATTACTCTGCACAAACAATTCATCCAACATGGTTTATTATTGAACGCTTATGGCATTCTAGTGGAAGTTAGCACAAACCATTGTGTTAGAACATTCTGTCAAGCAGCACACTGGCTCATTATTTGACTATGGACCATTGACACTTGCGAATTCAGTATTACTCTGCACAAACAATTCATCCAACATGGTTTATTATTGAACGCTTATTTTTGGCATTCTAGTGGAAGTTAGCACAAACCATTGTGTTAGAACATTCTGTCAAGCAGCACACTGGCTTATTATTTGACTATGGACCATTGACACTTGTGAATTCAGTATTACTCTGCACAAACAATTCATCCAACATGGTTTATTATTGAAAACTTATGGCATTCTCGTGGAAGTTAGCACAAACCGTTGTGTTAGAACATTCTGTCAAGCAGCACACTGGCTCATTATTTGACTATCTACCATTGTAATGAGAATACAGTATAACTCTGCACAAACAATTCATCCAACATGGTTTATTATTGAACACTTATGGCATTCTAGTGGAAGTTAGCACAAACCATTGTGTTAGAACATTCTGTCAAGCAGCACACTGGCTCATTATTTTACTATGGACCATTGATACTTGCAAATTCAGTATTACTCTGCACAAACAATTCATCCAACATGGTTTATTATTGAATGCTTATGGCATTCTAGTGGAAGTTAGCACAAACCGTTGTGTTAGAACATTCTGTCAAGCAGCACACTGGCTCATTATTTGACTATGGACCATTGTCATCCGAATTCAGTATTACTCTGCACAAACAATTCAACCAACATGGTTTATTATTAAATGCTTATGGCATTCTAGTGGAAGTTAGCACAAACCATTGTGTTAGAACATTCTGTCAAGCAGCACACTGGCTCATTATTTGACTATGGACCATTGACACTTGCGAATTCAGTATTACTCTGCACAAACAATTCATCCAACATGGTTTATTATTGAACGCTTATGGCATTCTAGTGGAAGTTAGCACAAACCGTTGTGTTAGAACATTCTGTCAAGCAGCACACTGGCTCATTATTTGACTATGGACCATTGTCATGCGAATTCAGTATTACTCTGCACAAACAATTCATCCAACATGGTTTATTATTGAACGCTTATGGCATTCTAGTGGAAGTTAGCACAAACCATTGTGTTAGAACATTCTGTCAAGCAGCACACTGGCTCATTATTTTACTATGGACCATTGATACTTGCAAATTCAGTATTACTCTGCACAAACAATTTATCCAACATGGTTTATTATTGAACGCTTATGGCATTCTAGTGGAAGTTAGCACAAACCATTGTGTTAGAACATTCTGTCAAGCAGCACACTGGCTCATTATTTGACTATGGACCATTGTCATGCGAATTCAGTATTACTCTGTACAAACAATTCATCCAACATGGTTTATTATTAAACGCTTATGGCATTCTAGTGGAAGTTAGCACAAACCATTGTGTTAGAACATTCTGTCAAGCAGCACACTGGCTCATTATTTGACTATGGACCATTGACACTTGCGAATTCAGTATTACTCTGCACAAACAATTCATCCAACATGGTTTATTATTGAATGCTTATGGCATTCTAGTGGAAGTTAGCACAAACCATTGTGTTAGAACATTGTCCGAGCTACTGTGGCTGCGACTGCCGCTTGTAGACTTCTTTCGACGCTCCTCCTGTCGCTTCGTCTGTCGGCTATATACAGTCAAAGCTATGTACAGATTACCCTGTGTGCGTCATTTGTCTGAACTTCCCTTCCCTTCCCTTCATTTTCTATTTCATTGTTGGAAGCTCTGGGTGTACACAGTCTTGACGGTCGGCTAGCACGCTGTCAAAAAATAATGGCGCCTCAGGCAACCTTTTCGATTTGAAACGACTATAAAATGGACACATTTTGGGGGTGTTCCACTGCTCTGCGCAGGAAATGGGATTCGCATCTCCAGTTAGGATACGCACTGCCCCCCCCCCGCCCCGGTCAATGGCTTGAGATACCGTCGTGCGTTGTGGCTGCCGTGAGCACTGGCGGATCCAGGATTTTTTGACAGGGGGGGGGGGGGCAAGCCCAAAATTTTTTTTCGGCTTAAATTTAAATTGGAGAGCTAGATTTCGCGCGTTTGGCGCCACAGCCCACTTTTTCGCATGTTTTTTAACACCTAAAACAGGCAGTGGTGGTACAAACACACAATTTGTATTTTTGCGGTTCTTTAGGTTGTTTTTAGTTGAACATGTGAGACATTTTGTTCGAATTTATAAAATCGCGCCGCAGGCGAAAATTTTCAATCTTAGCTGCCGCATTCCTTAGAATTTCAAGGAATTTAGCATTAGTTGGGGCCAAAAGTATGCACAAAAGTGCGCGCCGCAGGCGAAAATTTGGGTTTCCCAACCTACATGAACATTATTTTGTTGGGCAAAACAGTCACATTAGGTCAGCTTGCATCCCTTGCCCCCCCTTTACGTGCTTTACGTGCATCTTTATTTTGGATGGGCGAGCTGAAGCACAATATATAGAACCAAAACCTTAGTCCAAACGCAGTCCTCCATACACTACAGCGCCGCAGGCAAACATTTTCAGGTTATGAGTGCGTAAATCCATGGGAAATAGGCCAATAATAGCCCGATTTGTCCCTCTTCCCTCTGGTCTTGGCCCCTTCTGCCCCCTTTGCCTGCCCCCGCGACGTTCTCTGCCCGGAACCACTGCCCCCAGCCCCTTCTCTGCCCCCA